>JAYJMA010032325.1:0-11643 GCA_036873895.1 Parotocinclus cabessadecuia | reverse complement strand
TTTCTCTCTCCAGCACAGTTAGTAAAATAAAGCTCTGTTTGATCTGGATCCTGTCTGGCGTCTGCTTTGTGAGTTCGTGTTGGCTTCCATCCATAAACAGGTTTGGTGTTTGCTGAAATATAACACATGTTATTAGGCTATAAACGGTATGGCCAAAAGTATGTAGTCACCCCTGATAATTAGTCACATTTGCCGATCACAGGTTCACAATATGAAGCATATAGGCACGGGATCGCCATAGACAATCAATGGCAGTAGAAATGGTTGTGCTAAAGACCCTCACTCAGTGGCTGGCAATATAACACTTTCATAGGTTTCTACCTCTTACAAGTGAAATCAAGTCCATAAAAACAGTTTGGGTCACACAGACACCTTTGAGATTAATTACAAGACCAGTTGTATAAGGCCTGGGCGTTTTGTCTAACATCAGTGACCAACCTCACAGTTATGTTTCAGTATCTTTGGAAAACTTCTCAGAAGAATAACAGCTGTTGGAGCAATAAACGTGGACAAACCCCATACTAGTTTTGATTGTGCACAACTTTTGGACAGCCCAAAATTACATCCGGCACTTGAACACAATGTTTGTGTTCCACGCCTGGAGACATGATGGTTCACATGCATGTGGTTGCCTTTCACCATGACATCCAGTAGCTTACCAGAGGAAGTGCCAGCAGATGAAGCATCAGCAGATGATGCTGAAGTGGGTCAGCCTTTCTCAAATAATCTAATTCTACCAAATTCACTATAGATAGGTGTACCCCAAAGTCCAGTTTTAGGTCCACTGTTTTTCTTATAATGTGTAACTATTTACCAATTAAACCAATCAAACACAACTGTTTAGGGACGGAGGTTCTTGTGTACAGGAAATGCGTTTATCTTGACCAAAGGTTCTAATCGAAGCTATGTATTAGCTGGGGACAAGTTTAGGCTTGCTTTGTTTCGCTTTTAGATAATAGGTGCAGGTATCTGAAACCACTCCACTTGATCTCCTTCAAAGCCATCACCTTTGTGTTTTCTACTGCAGGAACACAGCGCTAGCTGCTGTCTGAAAACACTACGGTCTTTTCAAGTTCATGGCAAGCCATCAGTAACCAGTAGTTTATATAGCCATACGGTGGAGAAGAAGAAGAAGTTTGTGTGCTGTTGGAAAAGTAAGCGAGAGGTCGAGCCACATGTCGGTGCAAGTGGGAGTAGCTGGAGCTTAGATTAAGTCTGTGACTTTCTATTTTTAATAGACTGGAATGTACACAGCGCTCACATGGAAGGACAGCTTGACAACAAACAACAGTGTGATCCATTCTATAAACATCTGTCTTCTGCTCCGTCAGCTCGCACTGGAGGTGTAAAGGCAGCTCCGAAAGCCTGAGTGAGAGATTCGGTTGTGGTCTGCACAAGCCTGCAGAGAAGCAGGTGCTAAAACTTACAGGATGTGTTATGATTTGGCTGAAACGAGGTAAGACTAACTACAGTTGAGAGTTTAGATCTATATAGGCATTTGGATACATAAAACATCTAATGCACAAAATAACTGCAAATGTAAACAATTACTAACCCTATTTTTATATTTATCACCTTTTAGGCATTTGTAAACACAACATAACTCAACTGCACTCGTTTGTTACAACACTGACACGCCTTTGTGACACCTTGTTGTGTCATGACCACTGCTGTTATATGTATATGGGGAAAGTGAATTACTGTTAATGGTTTCTATTCATTAATGCAATGATTTAATTATTTGATCTCAAACTGCTCGAGAAACATCTCGATGATGAGATGGGTAAGTGGAGACTGTTACAAACTGAATGAAAGGTTACAGTAACTCACTTAACCAGCCCAACTTTACTCTCAGAAGACACAACATGTGAAACCTTGAGGTTGATGGGCTACAACAGTAGAAGCCCCTGTCAAGTTCCTCTCCATTCTGAAGTTGGCACAGGTGCACCAAAATTACACAGCTAAAGACTGTAAAAATGTAGATTGGATTGAATCCTAATGGTGGTCTAGCAGTTACAGTACTGGACTGTGCACCTGAAGGTCCAAATGACAATCTATGGACCTAAAAGTTCAGGGATCAAATGCCAAGCTGCCACTTTTGGGGCCTTAAGGAAGATGCCTAACGCACAATTGCTTGGATTGTAAGATTGAATTATGAGGTTTGTGTTTTTAATGTTGTGTGTGTACTAACATGTCCTGCACCAAAAAACAATAACTCAACAATTTTAGACGACTCCAGAACTAACTGACTGGAGTTAAAACCTTAAAAACAAAGCAGTGAACCCCAACCATTTTCTGCAGTGTGCCCCCTTTTGTAGATTGTTTTCGAGAACGCCCCCCAATCCGACCCACAGCATTCAAACTCGACTGGAATTTCTTTTAAACATTGTTTATCTACGTATTGACCAAAACATAATGAAGTGACTAGATCACATTCGCAGTGGAATTATTCCAAGTGGCGTGTATTATGTCGCTTAAATTGTATTATCTGAGATTGTTCGGGCGCAAACATGCCTCATCCATTGAAATTGCTGTAATATGGCCTAATAATGACCAATTTCCACATGTGATGACAGGTATATCAGTAATCTTCTTTATATCTCCTCTGGTAGCCAAGATGGCCCTTCAGAAGTACTGCACTATGAAGATAAAGAGCTGTTGTCCACACTGCCCTTGCAATTGAACAACTTGAGGAAGGAGCAAATCTTCACAGACATTGTCCTTTGCTCTGATGGTTACCAAATCCCCTGCCACCGGATCGTCCTGGTCTCCAGCAGTCCCTACTTCCACGCTATGTTCTGCAACAACTTTCGCGAGAGCCAGCAAGCTCGGGTGGATCTGCAGGGAGTTCCCTATGACATCCTGAACAACATTGTGGAATATGTTTACACAGGCGCTATCACTATCACGATGGAGCTTGTTCTTCCCCTGATGCAGGCTGCTGCCATGCTGCAGTACGAGCGGCTTTTTGAGGCTTGCTCAAGCTTCTTACAGGCGCAGCTCAGCCCCCAAAATTGCCTGAGCATGATCCGCCTCTCAGACATTCTGAACTGTCCCAGTTTGCAGAACAAAGCTCGAGATATGGCTGTCAAGTGCTTCTCTGAAGTCGTGGTTTCCGAGGACTTTTGCGAACTCTCCCTTAAGGAGCTGGTGGATTATTTGGAGGACGACCAGTTGTGTGCTGAGGAGGAGCAGGTGTTTGAGATGCTCCTGGCATGGATCCATCATGATCTCTTTGTCCGCCAAGGTGCCATCAATGACCTGTTTCGAAGGGTGAGGCTCCGATACATCCATCCTTCCTATCTGTTCCAGTTTATTGCCAGTGACCCCCTAGTGCAGTCCTCCTCCCTTTGTACAGAGATCATTGACTCAGTTCGACGTCTCCTCTTTTCTGTTGGTTCTCACTGTCCAAAAGAGATACAGCCTCTCTGGACAGCTCCCCGGCGTCTTGCCTGCAAAGAAGCCCTAGTGGTTGTAGGCGGTCGCAAAAATAACGAGCGCACATCTCGCGAGGCGTTGCTCTTCGACGAACAGACGCAGGCCTGGCAGTGGCTGGCTATGTTGCCCGTACGACTCTACCGTGCCTCTTACGTCTGCATGAACAGCATCATTTATGTTCTGGGAGGTTTTCTTATGAAAGCAGGAGGATCTGGTGTACCCAGTGCTGCCGTTTACACCCTGTCTCTCAAACTGAACCAATGGAGGCTGGCTGAACCCATGCTGGCTCCACGATTTGCCCATCAGAGCATAGCCTATTTGCATTTCATCTTTGTTCTAGGAGGGGTTACCACTGACAGACAGCTGTCCAGCGGGATGGAACGATACAATACAATGTTCAACCAATGGGAGCGCATGGCTCCGATGCCAGTAGCAGTCCAGCACCCTGCTGTGGCAGCACATAACCAGAGGATCTATGTGTTTGGTGGTGAGGATGCCATGCAAAATCCAATAAGAATGATCCAGGTAAGGGTTTTCCAGTTCTGGAACCTGCCATGCCAGTTAGAACAGAAACGATTACATGTTTTGGTGCCCTTTCAATTTACCCATACTGTAGGTTTACCACATTGGACGAAACCTCTGGTATAAAATGGAGAACAGAATTGTGAAGAACGTTTGCGCCCCAGCTGTGGTTATCGATGGAAAAATCTACATCATAGGAGGTTGGTTGGATGATTTCATCAATACTTAAGATATTAGTATTTAATCAAACTTTTCTATGACATGTCCAATTTATATTTTGACAAACTCAAAGCACCCCAGAGCAGTCAAAGCTTTGGACAACCTTTTTGATGTTTGCACCACCCCACCACCACTCCAAAGGGTGTTCCAGACCCCAGGTTGGGCATTTTTTTAGCTTTAAGGCACCCCACCACCACCACCCACCCACTTTCTAATTATTTTTATCTAATATGCAGAATGCTAGGGTTTCTTTAAAGACACCTTTTAATGTATTACCCACACAAATCCTTTAAAGGAGTTAATTATTAGGAGCTGATAAATATAATTCTGAATTATACTAATCTTTTTAATGTCATTTTGCAAAAACAAGTTGTGCTGCACTGTCTGTTAAGTCTGGGTACTTCTGCCTCAAAAGTGGTATTAAAAAAACATGTTTATACCTTGAATACATTTACCAGCGTATTTAACATGCAAACTGCATTTTGAGTTTGGATTTCATCTTAATTATATATTGTATCATATTATAAAGTATAATAATTCATTTATATTTGAAACCATTTTTCAAGAACATTCCACATTAGTTTTAACTAACCTTTTTATATAAGCCTCAAACTGCATCTATTCGTTTAGGTTTGCTCAGGGCACAAACTTTTACTTTCACAGGTTACACGAGGAGAGTGGTGGCCTACGACATCAAAGCCAACCAATTTGTTAAATGTGAGAATATGTCAGAGAGGAGAATGCATCACTCAGCCACCGTCATCAACAACAAGCTCTACGTCACCGGTGGCCGTTACATCAGCAGTCACGATGTCGTCCAGGACTCAGACAGCTTTGACTGCTATGACCCAGCGACAAATACATGGGCATCAATGGGGGCGCTGCCATTTAAACTCTTTGACCATGGCTCCGTTCCAATGGTGTGTGTCTCCGACAAACCATTTCCAACATGAACATAATAACGCTAATGACAATGTTAAATATGTCTAAATAAAACGCTGAAAACCCAAGGTTGTTGATTAAGAACAAGATGAGACTGCGCATGCTTCTACAGGTTCACAGTATGGTGACTCTAGGTTAGACTTAATGAGAAATGACCGGTAGCTCTGTTAGTTACATTGTGAAGTGCAGTACAGAAGCAGGACCATTAATATACGTACATTTATAAAGAGGTTTCATTGCTCCACACACCTGTATCCAATCACATTCCTGTAATTTTCTATCCATTGGCCTGTTTGAATTGATCGATTCTAATTAGTTCTTATTTGAATTGTGTCTAATTTCATTTTTTGTTTTAAAACACTTTAAAAGCTTTACTATAATACAGTAATCTACAGTAGCTCTGACTTTCCCTCCTGTTTTCGTTTGTATATTTTATATGTACTGTAGATGATCATATCTAATGCCATGTCTTAAATAAAGCGCTTTAAAGGATTATTTTAAACTGATTTTTTTTTGTTGCATAAATTCAGGTGCAGTTAATATGAAACCTTACAATAGGTTAAATGTTGAAAATGTATTATCCCAGTCATTCGTCCCTAAGGCACTGCCAGTTGTGTCTGTATGTGACAACTAATAAATCCAGAAGGCACTTCCAGGACTACGTCCATGTGGTCAAGGACATAAATTTCATTTCCGTGTTGGGGGCATGAAAAACAGCCAAAATAACTTAAGAGCAGTTACGGACAGAAAATGCCAAAGGTGCTACAAAAAATGTATTGTGTAGTATTAAATGTAGGTTACAGGTTTAGTATATTCAACCATACCATGAATGGCCTGTAGGTGGCACACTATATTAATGTGTATATGTAATTTAATAGGGTAATCTAAAAAGGGTGAGTCCAAAAATGTGTGTGTTGATATCTTTTGAACCACAAAAGATATTTCAAATCTGACTGCGGCGATCGATTTCTGAGACAATTCTGGTCTCCTCTGATACATGACCACCTTCCATTTAGAAAAGCCTGACCTTGATTTAATATGGCGGCTTTCAAGATTACACCCATGTTCTGGACATACCCTAATTCCACCATGGAATTGAGACCCGGACCTTCTTACTGTGACAACCCACCCAAATGACCAATTACAAATTGTAACTAATTGTAACTAAATAAAAGGTGTGTGAGCCTAATTTATGACAGGAAGTGGACTAATCCACTGGGAGGCAAGTAAGGCCAGCCTTTTTTTAATTCCTTGTTCCTCAGACGTCCCTACTTAAGAATCTACTGAAGAGGGAGGGGGAAAAAATTAAAAGAAATCTTTATTTTTCAGCACTTTTCAATTTCTCGAGGACTTCGTGGAATCAATACAAGGAAGGAGGAAAAAATAACAATACATTTTTATTTTAAAATAAAACTTTATTAATCTACAATAAACTTAAAGTGAATCTGGGAAAAAAAATTAAATGAACTGAAGAAAACGCTTGGCTCTCCACCGGAGGGCGGAAAAAGCTTTTTTATTATTTTTTTAAACTTCAACCATTGGTGCTGCGGCGGATCCGAGAAATATTTAAAAAAAAACAAAAAAAAAAAACAAAAAAAAAATTTTTTTTGTATTCTTCAAATATGATCCGCGAAACAAGCAATAAAAAAGTCTGGCCTAAAGGGAGTTTTCGGTTTCTGTATTGAGAGCAGGTTCTAAACATGCATGTTACTATGTAGAATTAAAAATTTAAATGAGGTAGTTATGTTTACAGTCAGGATATGGGGGAGACTCTCTGTTTTTCCCTGGAAGGAGAGGATGTGATGTCGTCTTCAGATAGGAGTGTGATTACTTTGTAATTATAGTGTGCACAAAAATAATAAACCTTACACACTGGAACTGTGACTATTGTTCTGGGCAATATTCGTTTCCATTTTAAAGGGTGATCACAAAAGAAATTAAGTGTATTGAGGTGTTTTGTTTTAGTTTCTTACACTTTATAGTACTGTGTGTTACCTAGAGATAACAGAAGATGTAGAGATAGATAGAGGTCCTTATGGAGCCCTAACTGAAATCTTTTCAGGATATTATATGATTCAGTTCCAGTCTATGTATCATTTTTTCTATTGTTTATAGGGTCGGGGTGGCACGGTGGCTCAGTGTTTAGCACCACTGCCTCACAGCAAGAAGGTCCAGGGTTGAATCGCTGGGTGAATCAGCCAGGGTCCTTTCTGTGTGGAGTTCTCTCCATGCCTGTGTAGGTTTACTTTGGATACTCGGCTTTCCTGCCATAGTCCAAAGACATGCGTGTTAGATTAATTGATTACTCTAAATTGGCATCGACTTGTGTGTGTATGTGTATGTGTGTGTGTGTGTGTGTATATAACTAGTTCTGATGTAACCTTGTGTGTGTCAAAAGGACACTAATGCTGATAGCGACGTTAAGCAAACCAAATAAACAAACACTGATAGGGCAGATTCTGTCCAACATACATTGAGACTGGGTCAATAAGGCGAAGGTTCTCAGTTCCATTGTCATGTCTGTGGCTATACCCTTGGGCAAGAATGGTTCTACGAGCAGAGCTTTAGGGCTGCTGAGCAGCCAGTGACTGACTGAAGGTTACTTCATTAGCTTCGTTGTAAAACAAAGCTTAACAAAGACAACTGTCCATAAAAAAACAAGCATTTAATTTTCTAAAATAAACCACTTTTTCTTCATATATTTAGGGGTGCTGAGACCCAAAAAAGCATGCCTATTCTTTGGGACATATACATCTATTTTAACCCTTTATTATTTGGCCTCTTTGAATTATGTTCTCAGAATCAAAAGTATTAAGAAATAAGCAGCTTGGCATTTGATCCCTGAACCTTTAGGTCTATAGCTTGTCATTTATAGCATGTATGTGCTGTTATATGTTAGTCTGAAAGAACCTCAGTCACGCAGTCATGATGTTTTGCTAATTAAAAGCAACTCTTTCTGTTATTTTGAATATTTGATTTCACTGACACAAATGTTCAGAAAGCGAGCTATGGACACAAGGTGCTCTACACATGCCAATGGAATACGCTGGCAGGCCTACACTCCGGGACTATAAGTGCTCGCATGTTATTTTGGGAAACAAACAAGAGAGAACTTTACACCCCCGGAATCATGTGGCTGTTCCATGTTGCAGATGTGACGGTCCAACACATGAACTAAAATTTCAGCCAGTCATCCTGCAGGGAATGATGAAATAGAGCAACGGCGACAGGTGGGTGTATGCGAGCAATCGGGTGTTTATCTGTGTGTCTGTGAGACTGCTAACAGACACAGGCCCTTCCAGCAGCCCTCTGGCAGTAACAACAAAAACGTTCTGAATAGACCGATGCAGGATGAACACGAACTGAGGCTCTGTTTGCCGTTGCTGTTTTCTCACCAAAGTTCCCAGGATGTTACTGAATCCTGTTCACTGATTGCGAAAAGAAGGTTGTTGCGAATACAATTGTAGCAAATGGTCACTATTCGGTATAACACATAAAGAAAGGCTATTTAATGCCATTCATTCTTAACCTGAACTGAAACAGAAAGGTGTGGGAAATCCCCTTAGTGGATTCAGTGGATTCAGTCCTTGGGAGCCAAATAGTCACGGTCGTTTGGCTAAAGATATTTTAGACCTTTTCTTGAAATCTGCCCATCATTTGAGTGTCTGTCTTCGACACAAATTCGGCATCATTTTATATTTTTAGATTCAGCAGAGCTATAATTACCTATGTGTTCAGACATGTATTTCATAACTGGGCTGATTCAGTGGCCAAACGTAAGTCTTGTGATCTGCACATATACAATAGTGAACTGTTAATATAATCTAATACAGACCTATGGTAAGGAAATGCATGGTGTTTGGATTTACGAAACGTTTTTTAAAAAGTGAGCTTTTTTGAACTACTTGTAAATGAATGCACAGGGAGAGTCAAAAGCCACAGGACAGGCCTTTATTTCTGAAACAAAAGGGAAAATGACATATCTGAATACCCCAGCAAGTAGTGGGTGAGGGGGCTCGTCTTTTAGGCTATGTCCGGAACATGGCCGCCATCTTGAATACCGCCATATTGGAGCAAGGGTTGCCGCCATATTAGATCATGTAGCATATCAAATAAGACCAGAATTGTCTCAGAAGTTGATTGCAATCAGGTTTTCAGATGCCCGGGGTACGCAGCTGCCATCGTGGCAACAGAAAGATCCACCGATTTCACACAGCACTGTTACGTATCTCATAGCCCAATTCAGAGAAACCGGGACTTTGAACGACAAGAAGCTTCGTGATCGTCTGAAGAACCGCAGCACACAATGTGTCCTGTGACTTTTGACTTAGCCTGTGTATCCAGTAACACCACTTTCTGCTATTAGAAATAAGACCTTAACTACGTACACTACATCGACAAAAGTTTGTGGACGCCCCTTCTAATCAGTGAGCTATATTTCGGATACACTCCCACTCACACTCTATTCATAATACAATGCAGACGTTTCTGTAATCTTCACAGGCAAACAGCTGCAGTAGAATGACAAGTGACTCACAATAGGACACATTTTTATAGGTTTCCACTTCCAACGAGACAGTTCCTCAACTTCCTGCTCGGCTCTCCTTAACCAAAGTTAACAGAGAAATGAGTTGCCAAATTGGACTGAGAACTGTGCTGGATTGCACAGAACCTTGACCTCAACTCCATCAGACACCTTGAAAATGCCCTATGATGCCAAAAGTGAGCTTAGGTTTAAGCTAAAGGCTTATTATCTACCATCAGAAGACGACCTCACAGTCATGTTCCAAAATGTAGTGGAAAATCCTTTTAAGAGAACAAAGGCTGTTGTAGCAGCAAAGTTAGGAGGAAACATAGCGTGTTCTGGGTTTCATTATGTGGGTGTCCAAAAACTTTTGTCACTATATTGTAATAAGATGATTCTGATTATACTAATGATGTTATTAACTACAGAGACTGTGATAACATGATAAGATCAGGAAAGTGTTGCTTTTAGATTGATTAAACAGTAAACAGTAAAGTAGTTATTACCAGCTTCTACTTAGTCATGCTACTGATATCTGATTATCTGATACACATGACACACGGCTCCAGGGTTTTCCTGTTATTTGATACCCGATGTGCTTGTAACCACAGGGATTAGTATTAATATTCTATATTTTCATTACCAGCATCTGACTATATGCAGTTATCTACTTGTTCTCTGAACATAAATACTTACTAGCCTTTCAGAAAAGTTATGGACCCGACACTACTTTGAATGTTAATGAAGTGGTACAGCGCCAAATTATAACGTAATGGGCTCTACATAGTGACGATATTAACTGTATTTATGTCGTACCAACCAACTTGTGTTGATTTCATCCCGTTAAAAGACGTCTTGACATAGACCTGCCTGATTAATCACCTTCTTAAACTGATCAGTCCTGGTGCGTTAAGAGAGAAGGGCCATTTTATTGATCCTTGCGCCTCACATAAGACCTCTGACGACCTTAGCACTCAGACTCTCGATAATCTAGATATCCCACACCTTTTACCTGAATATATAACTCGTTTGGTTGACCCTTGTCCACTATTCACATGAACAGTAAACTGACAGGAGTTTTTCTTAAACGCTTACCACTCTAAACAATTCATTAACAAGTGATTAACTGATTCACAGGGAAAATCCAGATGCTCTTGGATTGAAGATTCTGATATAACTGATTGATTTTAGGCTCAAATCAGTCGTTTAGGTTTAAAACAGTGCCCTCAAAGAGAACTTTTTGATCCATTTATAAGCAACACAACCAGTAACACCCTGTATTCAAATCACAATTGGACAAATATGAATAATAACAATAATAATAATAATAATATATTTTTTTATAACAGCTCAGGTTTAGTTCCAGTTTTGTCAGGTTTCGCTGTTTCAAAATTGTTCACTCGAGATTTTGGAAAAGCAATAAAAGTTATTATTTTTTTTTTTTTTATTTCAACCATTGGTTGAATATATATTTTTTGTATTCTTCAAATATCATCGTCGGAACAAGCAATCAAAAAAGTCTGGCCTTCGGGAGTACGTGGGTCTTGTTAAGAAAACCCTATAAAAATTACATTTGATTTAACAACATGACAAAGGTGTATAGGTGTTGAGATAATTATTACGTATTCACAGTAAGCATGCTCTATTACTCTGCAGGGATCACATTTAATGAAACTGGTTTTGCGTGCAACTGTTGCTGCTTTAAAACAAAATACATACCATAAAAACTGTTTGTGCTGGTGCTGATGAAATGCAATACGGACAGGAGCAGGAGGAACAGAAGGAGCAGCAGGAGCAGGTGACCCGATGCTGTTTCCATCCACGTTTTGCAATATTGAAGATGATAAACAAAGCCACGTGCTCGAAGGGGCGGGTCTAGACCGACTTCCGGATGCTCAGCCTGAGCCTATATAAACGGAGCTGCGCACTTCATGCTTCAGGCACATATTTTGAAAACAAATCAGTGACATTTAAAAAAAAAAAAGCAGAATCATGGT
>JAYJMA010032314.1:0-11644 GCA_036873895.1 Parotocinclus cabessadecuia | reverse complement strand
CTTCTTAAAGATAATCTAGCAGGTCTGTGGGAGCCAGAATTTTTGCTGTTTGGTAGGTGATCAAATATTTGTTTGATACAATACAACTTAATTACAGTTAATTAAAAACTAAGCTATATATATATATATATATATAAATAATTAGGGGATTTTTCATTACGGGGCATTACATTTTCAAAAGTGTCTATACACATGCATACAGGGAACAGTAATGCTTTGGTGTCAGAATACCAAAAGGGGAAGAAAAAGGAGAAGAGAAAGAGGAAGTAGCTGAACTAGGATCCTGCACCACGCCTGACACGGTTAGCAGCACTGTTTATTCCGTACAGCCACACTTGGACAGAAAAAAAGAGGGGGGGGGGACTCCAGAAACACTGAATTCTCTAGTTGTCAAGGTAACAGTTTCTCTGGATAAAAAACACAATCCAAGAATCTCTAACGCTCCACTTCATCACAAACGTGATTTATTTAAGCAGGTCCCTGTACAGCGGCGTACGTTCCTGCAATTGTGCGGTGCCTTGTTTTTAAGCCACACAAACTGCTCTACTTTTTCTGTACCGTTTATTATTACCTTTATGATAAACTCTTTCTTTACTGTCCAGCATTTCAGCAAGAGATATATATATATATATATATATATATATGAATTGCTGCAGGTTTTCTCGAAAAAAAACGCTGCATACATGCTCCGAAATGTGTTATTATTAAATATAATGAAAAAGGTAGATACAGAGAGGAAGAGGTGGCTTACTATTAAAGCAGGGGTCTGAATTTCAAAGGGAAATGGTGCTGCATGCCTTCCTATTCTCATCTGTATTGAGGGTTAAAAACGGTTTTAAGTTAGACCTCGTGCTCAAACAGTTCTGCTTTTGCAGATGCTTCTATTTCACGTGAGAGAGAGATGAGGAAGCCTGACTGCACAGAGGATCCGTTCATACTCGTACACCGTTCACAATTCTGCACGTGAACCCCTGTGCAAATCAAACGATTTGGCTTTTACCTTCCGATACTGGGAAAAAATATGGCCTGCCGGATTGGCTGGTTGATAAACAAACGCTGGTCGGGAAAAGAGGGACGAGCGCCGCGTTGATAAAAAAAGGAAAAAGCAGCGCAGTTTGTGCGGCTTTAGACGAGGCGCAGATATTCGTGTTCTGGTAAAATGAATCAAACGGATACAGAAGTTGAACACAGACAAGAAGAGAAGCAGAAACGCCACAAGGTAAATACAGGAACAGCAGCAAAGAGTGTGGCTAAAACCAAACATGTACAGACGTACGGGTTAAAGACCCATCAGCTGTACAGAGACCCGGACGGAAAACAAAGAACATAACAGAACGTGCACTTTCTATTTCTCTGGAGAATAGAGAGTAAAACTGGCATTCGGAACACTGCACACCGTACAGGAATTACATTTTCTTGCCTTAATCAGTACGATACTGCATTTAGTACTGCAGCCCAACAGGGAGTAGATATTCACCCATCTAAAGCATTAATTAAAAATAGATTTCCGATTCTTACAGCGGCCCGTTGTGAGTATTGGCGTAGATAATTACAAACACTACGCTAATGAGCGGTGACATGATACTGAAAGGTACATACGGTACACGTATAGCACAAACAATTACTTATGCTCAGGTAAAACCCTGGCATCCAATTTCCCGCAATAATACATGAGGTGTTTTAATCTCCCTCTCGGTTATCCAAACCACTGACCCATTAGAAGCCATTTCTATCCGGATCACCAACATATTAGAACTATTTAAGATGCACCGGTCGCAATTTTCGATAAGAGACGGCCCTAATTTTGTTTAACGTCTACCATTAAAAAGAAAGGCAGCAGCTGCTCAAAACGGCGGTGGGATTTTGACCGTTATCATCATTTATTCTCGTGACCCCTCGCGTGTGTCTGTTCTGTTTCAAGGATTCATTCAAATCGTTAGAAACGTTCGCTCTGTCACCCATCGTATCAGGGTTTATTATAACGGCCAATAAAGGACGACTGAAAAAGAAGATGGAGGCTACTGCCACAGCATGATATTCGTTACTTTTAATGCAGATTAGTATAACCACGCTACGCTTTGCAACGGGATCGGATGCTTTACAACTGTCTTTTGTATCTTCACAGATTTAACTAAATTACAAAACCCGTGCTATATTTTGTGCCTAGCACTGCCGCCTCGCAGCGAGAAGGTCCTGGGCTCGATGACAGGTGGAGTGAGCTGGGTCCTTTGTGTGTGCATGTCTTCCCCATGGCCAGTGGGTTTACTCCGGGTACTCCCAAAGATCCGAAAACGTGCTTACGGTAAACGGACTATGCTACAAGTGGCCCTAAAGTGTGTATGAATCCATGTGCCCTACGATGGATAGTTGCCCTGTTTAGGGTTGCTCCTCTAGTGTGCAGGACTACGCGGATAAGAAAATGAATGAATTAAGGTTATATTTCGTGGTACTATTGTTCCAAGTATCAGGTTTATTTGTAAACATCTCTCTCTCTCTCTCTCTCTCTCTAAATCTGTTCTGCATTTATGCATTTACGAAATAATTCTGCAAGCATAACTGGCACCTTCATTCCATATATAGTGAATTAAAGGCCAGTTTATCATCTGTAGCCTATAGGAGGATGGTGTCCCAGTAAGGTTTCTGCACACAGGCAGATTTAAACAAGAATATGAACGGTTTCGAAACAAAACGAGGGAAAATATATGTTAGCGTTCTCCACATCGTATACGTTTGGCAGGTGCTTTTATCCAGACCGAAATATAACTTATAAGGCGTTGCGACTTTCCATAAGGAACCAAAAGTGGCTGCATGGCAGTACTGGAAGTTAAACTGCAGATCTTAGTCCAGGACCTTAGCCTCTGTGTCAAAAGCGTTTCTGATATCACTAGAAGCTTTTGCAACTCAGCTAGGTGTTCATAATCTGAGCAAACCTCTGTCACCACGGCAAAGTTCTGAGCGTTCACGGCAGCAGTTTACCCTTTGGCATTTGAAACATTCGTTTTGCAGCGTTCACCGACAGATGAAGGGAGAACGATAAGGGGAAAAGGGGGCGCTCTGCAGCAAAGCACAATCCTAGTTCAGGTTGTTTTCATCTCGTACCTTAATTAAAGCTCGTATAAAAGCTGGATATACCGGCAGCGCCGCTGTCACCGTTGGTTAATTCAATACCGACGCCGACTCCGAGTCAATAATTCTACACAGAGGTGTGACCGAGGCGCAGATGTGTTCTACCGGGCGCCTTTTCAACTGCACAGGTATCTTCCGTGAGTGACCTTTGAACAGAAGCTGGAACAGAGGTATCTCTGCAGTATCAACCCCAACGTTGTGTTTAGCTCAACGCTCTAAAGCTATCAAGTGCTCCTACTGTTAAGCTATTCCACTCCTGTAACGTCATGGATAGCAAATCGCCTTACACTGACTCAAAGGGACAAGGACATGATTTTGAACCCTCTCCAAGATGTAGATTGTGCCGACCCTGACCGGGACTGGTGATGGGAAAACATAACGCTTTATTATGAAGAACGGTTTTAGAGTTACTAAGTGGATTTACTTGCTGGTAGCAGTATAGCACCATATACAATACTAACCTGACAGGTATAACCTTTCTGTACTAGAACAAACTCTGTAATCGACATTTCTGTACACTTCTGTGGTTTGTTCTGTTCTGAATTCTGGATTTGCAAGAAGTACACAGCTAGAAGAATTAGACTTCCTCCAGAACACTGTGCGCTCTGAAGTCCTGTAAAAGCCACTTGTTTATCATGTACTGCTTCCAACGTAGTGCAAGAAGGTACAGGAGAACATCAGACAGTGAAGGAAACCTTTTAGCATTTGCCTAAGCAAGGAGGTGGACACCACGGAACCGAGAAGCACAGAGGTTTAAGGACGTCTCATAACTGTGCTTTGCCAGACCCCGCCGGCGACACCGGAGTACCTGGAGAAAACACCAGACGGTAGCAGTACGAGTCGGCGCTGGCGGTGTTGGATCGGTGGCGACGGCAACTAACATGACGCAGAAAAAAAAAACTGGTCTGCATGTGTGTACAGATTATAGAGCTGTATTTCTTTTAATATTTGACTTTGACCTTACATCTTTGAAAAACATTTCAGCTAATAAAGAGACACAGTCCATAGACGTGCGTGTTAGGTTAACGGATGTCTCTAAACGTGGCCCTTAGTGTGTGACTGGTCTGACCCGTGTGGATTAGGCAGAAAATAAGGAACGGATGAAAATAAGGCTCAAATCCAGCTAAAGCGCAAAAGCTCCTAGAGGTCACAAAACGCGACTGTCACCACGTGACCAGAAGCCGTTTGGGCAAGTACCGCCTCTTTATTCATTCTCAGGTTGAACCGCTCCACAAAAACCACCCTAAAGCCCACAGGTGCACTGATTAGCTATCCGACATGCTGAGCTCCTGAGCTCCAAACGGCATCAGAATAAAAATGCAACAGTCCATCTTCACACACACATCCACAGCAACCTCGTTTTGTCAGAGAGCTCGTATTTCCTGACCCTTGCAGTCAGACTTACTTGCGGTCTTGCGCACATTCACAAACCACAGCTAACGCCCTGAATCTTGCTTCCTGTCGAAATACGCCACTGAGAAACACCTTCCAAAGACAGGCGCGGGGTCAAAAGGCCATCTTTTAATGCGACGACACGCTGGGCTGAAGGGTGTTAATCATTCAATCAATCATACAATTTTAACGAAGAACCAAAAAAAGAGCACCCGGTTTTAAACAAAACTATCCGAATGCACGAAGCCTAATGAATAGCTAAATGCTCAACAGACCACAGAAAAATCATACGCTGATGCTGAAGTGAATTATGAATTCATGCATACATAATGACGGCCATCATATCTGGATTCCTGTCTTTACTGATTACACAATCAACATTTAAAATCAAATGCCAAAAGTGTTTTATAAACAAACCCAGGAAAATACTTTTATTAATAGCCCCTTTATTGCCAGTACACACACACACACACACACACACACACACACACACACACACACACACACACACACACATATATATATATAAATAAAAGCTGGCTCGATACCATTTTTTCATGCCCGATACCGATACCGCAAACTTGGATATCTGGCGATACCGATATCAGATACCGATACGCTGCTAGCACCTCCGTTGTTTTACTTGTATCGTCCTCGAGCTTAAAATAACTCCACACAGCCGACATGCTGAGCACGCTGCTAGCTAACAGTTTTATCTCGACTTCCAGCTATTGCTCCCGTCCCACGTCTCCGTTTACGGCGTGTCGTCCAATTATAGCAAAGCTTAAACGTGACGGGAAAGATATCGGATTAAACTGTTTCTTCCCCCGATTCATCCGATCTCCGATCCAGTGATTTTGCCACATATCGGGCCGAAAACGATACAGAATATCGGATCGGTGCAGCCCTACGCAGGCTACGGCCGAAAGCATTTTGGCTCCAGTCACCATGTTAGGTCTGCATAGCATAAGGAAACCCTGCACGTTATCTTGGAGCTGATCTACAAATTGCAGGAATTTCTATTTTCTATTCCATACAGCTGCAGCTGGCGTAGTGACCACGCTCTAAATGATAAGCACGTGTTTGTCAGCCTAGGATGCACGCACGCTGAAAAGCCTGAGTCCGAACAATGAGCGCTCTGACGCCATATGGACAACTTAATCTAACGTATGAGATATGCATATAGGAGCTTCACTTTATCTCGACGTCGGCATCACGGGTAACGCATCCGCTGCTGGGTGTAAATTTGGGGGATGTGTGTATGCGTGTGTGTGTGGTGTGCTGAAAGAGTAGGGGGGCAAAGATTAGAAGGTGCGAGACAGCAGATGGCTATGTCTAAAAAAGCGCGCGTATGGGGGAAGGAGGATTAAGGGGTAAAATATTATAAGACGAGGCAGAAATATGAATAACCAAAACAAGAGCAAATGTCTTTTTTTTAATGTGCTGATAAAGAAGAGCTGAAATAAGTGTCGCAAGCAGTTACACATACACAGTATTTGCGTTGATGACACACGCGGGCGCGTGTTGATGTAAAAGCATGGCTTCCTGCAGATATGAATGTGATGCCGCACACAGTGAGCAGCAGCGTATGATCTTTAATTGACTCTCTTCTCCCTTTGCGTTGTCTCTAAGGAATAAGAACTTTAATTAAGCCTGTTTAAAAGGGCTCGTGGTTATAATCTCAACACGATGCGTGCAGGTCCAGATTAGATTTAATTCACTGTGCAAGATTAGTGAGAATGGAGAAGATGACTAGGTTTGTGAGACTCAATCTCGTTAAACCTCACTTGTGATCAATGAGCCATCTGAGTCATTCGGAACGGAATAAGATTAGTCACACAATCCCAGGTTTTGCCCACGTTTACTGCCTTTGTGGATGTGTTGTACCTTCTCTAAACAGACCGGCTACTGAAAATAACCCACGATATGACATATGTGAGGTTCTGTTACGGGTTTCTGATCCACAGCCCTTAACCAGTACGAGGATCAATCAAACCTGAAACGCAGGCTGTACCGATCCGATATTTGGTATCGGTATCTGCCCGATATGTGACAAAATCATCAGAGATCGGATGGGGGAAAAACAGTTTAATCTCTTTCATATCTTTCCCATCATGTGTAAGCTTCACTATAACTTGGACGACACGCCGTAAACAGAGACGTCTCACCAGAGGGTAGAGGGATAAAAAGTTGCCTCTACGTCAAGTTAAACGTAAAACAACACACCCCCCCCACACACGCATAAACCACTTTGTTTATCAGAATGAATCTAATAGCTTTTCAGCAATTCATGTTTTAATTCATGTCGCACCCTTATGCAGCCCACATAGGGGGCGCTACGTCTCTGAGGATTACTTGGAACACTATGCCAAGTCTTGTGCATGCGAAGTTCAGACATGCATACAAACATGCCTCGTTTCCTCTTTATTCCACAGAAGATCAGTGTTATCTATCCTGTGTTTCACTTACTGTCTACCCAGATTTCCCCCTGGCCCTGGTTTGCAGCATCGATATCGGTATCGGGCATTAAAAAATGGTATCGAGCCGGCCCTAGTTAAAGGATTTATGTATAAGCCTCATTCGGGGAAAATGTGTTTAAACTGTAGTCCCATGTTAGGAAAAGATTTGTGATTTTCAGTTATGTGTTCAGACCTATATGAAGATATTTACGAGTATTTGTAGGTTACGATATATTTCATCCTCAAAACAGACTGTGGATTTCTGGAGCTACGCGTTTTAACATTACTACCAAAACACAGAGTTTAAGTCCTTGGACTGAGCCCCATCTGAGCCACACTCATGCATTTTAGATCAAAGTACGTGTGTTTGAAAGTCAATGTGTAAAATCAAAGTGTCACTGCTGGACACAGGGGTTCTGCAACTAACTAAGTTTTTTGTTCTCATTCGTGTTAAAGTTATGCTTCAAATTCACAATCACTGTAACACTCACTTCTGAACCAGCTGGTAAAGATTCAGAGTGACAGGAGCGTTTTGTTTCGTGACAAAAATCGAACGTTCGGCCACCTATTTTGATGAAATGATACACTGAAAATTATAATAATGAAAATATAAGGTCAGACAGTGCAAAATTAGTAGTCTGCCCAAAGAAATGATTCCTGCTATAATCAAAAGAGCAGTATTTTTAAAAAACATTTTATTGTTGCATGGTGTGACACACCTACCCCTGGAGAGCGTGCGCTAGCCTAAATGCACAGTTTATCACAGTTTAGCTTGGTGGGGGCCAATATTGCAGCACTAGCAGATTATATATAGTTTTATTTCTTCTGTCAATATGTCCGACTCTTTTTATATATATTTTTTTTTCGTTTAAAAGTTGTGTTCGGATTAAAAAAATCAGCATATGGAGAGATCAAACTAAATATGAATAATATCCAAATCTTATAATCCGTATAACTATAATATACTGCTCACCAAAAATATTTTATTAGGGTTTATTTTATTTTGAAAATCCCCTAATTTTTGTGAGCAGAATATTATAGTTATGGTTGTATATATTGTTATATATAATATATATTAAAAAAAAAAACATATATATATATATATATATATATATATATATATAATAAAGAGATAAGGACAGAAACGCGATTTTGGCTGGATTTGAACGTACCCATTTAGGCAGAAATCTAAGCTATTGGTGTTTGTGAGTATAAACTACAAACAATGAGAGTCAGAGCACATCTTGTCCTGCCTTGCTTTGTCTCTGCTCATACGGAGTCTGTAGGCCTCACAGTACAGAGCACAGCAGCTTTTCCGTCTTGAATCCCAGACCATATGGAGGAGTTTTGTCCTGTCTGCAGCACAGATGGTGTCCAGAGCGACTGCAATGCCAGCGCGCCCATTGTTTTTTCCATCCTGCCCTTAATAATTTGGCAGAAATAATAAAAGAAAGAAGGAGAGCTGGCCCAGTTTGGTGTCCAGAAGGGCCTTTTCCGAAGAGAAAGCACTTAGTGCAGTAATGAATGATATGATAATGAATGACTAATTATGCCGGGTGATGGCCGTGAGGGATTTGCCCTCGACCTGCTTTTGACGGATTGTCATCAAACCCCCTATTGCTTATCAAGGCTTGACCCTGAGATCTGTCTGTCTCTTTTGCCCGGCGTACGTTCGAGTACATGCACAGAGTACAGGAGGTGTGAGTGGACGTGAGGGCAGTCAGGTTAGTGTCGCCTCACCGATGAACCTCGTGATCGTGTATAAAGGAAGGTGAAAGCGATACAAGCCTGGTTGCTGGGATACGGAGCCTGTTTTTGTACAGCTGGAACCATTATTCCTTTGAGCTTGTTGCTTCCTGTTCAAGCACGTTGAGGTTCATTTTCAGCACGAAACGATGTCTTATTTAGTAAATACTAAGAATGTGCCTTAAATCCAAGGAATTCCTTACATTTCTTACACTTCAGAGGTTACAAAACGGCAGTGTTTTCAATTATTTATGGATTCGATGCTTGCATTTTGAGATTAAGCCCAATGTTTATGACCCTGAAATGGAGTAAGGAACGCTATGGTGCATAGAGTGACTTTTTAAATGCTGCGTTGCTGCGACTGATCGTGTGGTCAGTGATCGCTACTGTTTTAATTGGTTATGGCTTGGGTTCGTTCTGTTTATTTAATGTTGCATGAGCATCAGTAGTTATTCCACTTACAGGCGCAAGGTTACCTGGGTACCGTTCAGGCACATTCAAACTGGGCCAGTTTAGGGCAACTAATTAACCTAATGCATGTCTTTAGAATTGCAGACATGGGGAAGACACACAAGACTCCAAGGTTAGGACCGAACCCCGAACCTCCCAGAGTGTGTGCATACCCTGGAAACACATTACTCCCACATCGGTATCAGATTAAATCAAATTTAATTCTGTAGAGCTTTTCATAACGGTGCATCGTCTCAAAGCAGCTTTGCAATATCACGTTATTAAAAGGCCGAATTGAGCAAGCCTAGGGCGACAGTGGCAAGGAAAAACTTCCCGAATGTAGAACGACGAAACCTTGGGAGGACCAAGACTCAAAAAGGGACCCGACCTGCTTGGGTGGCCCAGATGTTGACAACAGAAGACTTTTTCGAATCATATCTCGCAAATAAAAAAGAGAGGGGTGTGTGCGTGAACGACACAAAGTCAGGGCGTGCCTTGCAAAGGTTACCTGGTAATTATGTGTGTTTTGAGTGTGTACAGTCTCCATCCCACCCCTTCCTCCCCCTCATACACACACACACACAGAGTGTATATTCACATAGTGTGTATATCTCTCTATGGCATGCATTATTCATCGATCTTTAGTGCTTTCTAATGTTTCTCTTGCATCTCCTTGGGGAAGCACATCTGGAGTTACAGTGTTACTCTCTCTCTCTCTCTCTCTCTCTCACACACACGCACACACACCTGTCTTTCTATCTTTGTGACTTTCCATAAATATATAACTGTGCCTGATAAGTGCTACGCCTACATTTCCTCCTAATCTCAGTAACCCCAAGTATTTGTTCCTCGTTTTTCCAAACGGAATGAACACGTTTTTAGCAGGCAAAATGTCCACACAAGGTAAAACATGTCAGATCGTCCTATCCTCGTTGGAACATTTGGTCCACACAATAACATATAAACTTGATTTCCTGAAAGAGAAACGCACACATTGTGTGGTTCTTGCTATTTCCTATTTTGCTCTGCAGGTGGAAGGGACGGCAGAGTCGTTCGCCTGACAAAGGATGCCTTTGTTTTAATGGATGATAATTAAAGGAAAGAGACACAAAGAGAGAAATGCTAGCTCGAGGGAACAGACACTTTGATTGTGCAAGTGTGTATGTTATACCGTGCGTGTGCGTGTGTGCGTGTGTGTGTGAGAGAGAGAGATAAGGTCTAGTGGATAGTGCTGCCCCCAGCCTCCAGATGGCCATCTTCCAACAGGTGCTGCGAGGACAGGGGGGAGGGTGAGAGGTCTGACATCTGCTGCCCACACTTTACACGCCACACTCTGCATACACACGGACACTTGCACATCTTTAGACCTCATCATCCACTTTTAAATATAATCCACCCGTACTTTATCGTGCCATCATACTTGTGCCAGCAATGGTAAAATCAGCTGTGACAGCTCAGGCCATGGAGGAACTGGAACTGGAACTGGAACTGGAACTCTGACTATAATTGAAGATAATGTTCCGACTTAAAGAAAATCCTGGCAGAACCTGGAAGCAGCCAATGAAAAGGTTAAGAAAATGGTGAAGGGAAATATGCAGTATATATACAGAGAGAGAGAGAGAAACAGAATATGTAACTTAAGATTTGGTACAGAAACCTCTGTTTGCAGTTACGTATCTACTGTAATTCTTGACCAAGCAGGGATTTTGGGCCACTCCTCCGTACAGATCTTCTCCAGATCTTTCAAGGTTCGGGGGTTTTCACTGGGGGGTTTCAGCTCCCTCCAAAGATTTTCTATTGGGTTCGGGTCTGGACCCTGGCTAAGCCAATTCAGGACCTTAAAATGCTTCTTATGGAGCCACTTCTTACTTGCCCTGTCTGTGTGTTTTAAGTCATTGTTATGCTGGAAGATCCAGCCGCGGCCCATCTTCAATTCTCCTACTGCAAGAAGAAGGTTGTTGGCCAAAATATCACTAAACATGACCCCTTCCATCCCCCCTTCAATACGGTGCAGTCGTCTTGTCCGATTTGCAGAAAGAAGCACCCCTAAAGTATGATGTTTCCACCCCCGTGCTTCACGGTCGGGACTGCGATCTCATCCTTCTTCTTCCTTCTAAACGTGGTGAGTGAAGTTTATACCAAAAAGCTCTGCTTTGGTCTCATCTGGCCACATGACCTTCTCCCATGCTTCCTCTGGATCATCCAGGTGGTCGTTGGTGAACTTTAAACGGGCCTGGACATTTACTGAGGATGGGGAGGGCGACCTTGTGTGCCCTGCAAGATTTGATCCGTGACGGTGTGGTGTGCTACTAACGGTCATCTTTGAGACTGTGGTCCCAGCTCTCTTCAGGTCGTTGACCAGGTCCTCCCATGTAACTCTGGGCTGATTCCTGAACTTTCTCAGAATCTTCCTTATCCCACGAGGTGAGATCTTACACGGAGCCCCAGACCGAGGAAGATCAGCGGTCATC
>JAYJMA010032303.1:0-11645 GCA_036873895.1 Parotocinclus cabessadecuia | reverse complement strand
ACTTATGATATCAGGCAGCACTGCTGCCTTACAGAAAGAAGGTCCAAGGTTCAATCCCATAGTGGAGCGGCCTGGGTCCTTTCTGTGTCTGCATGGGTTTACTCCGGGTACTCCGGTTTCCTCCCAAAGATGTGTGTTAGGTGAATTGGTGTCTCTAAAAATTGTCATTGACTTGTGTGTGTATGTATGATTAGTCTTGAAATGAACTTGTGTATGGATGTAACCTTGTGCGTGTCGCTGGATGGCCACTGACTCTGATAAGGGACGTTAAAGAAGCCAAATAAACAAACACACTTTATAATCAGGTATGAGGTAAAATATAGTCCACAAAATCAAGAGAGACCAAGCCATCCAGCTTTGACTTTACATTCGTCAATCATCTGGTTTCCTATGCTAACATAATACAACAAGTGCACCAATGAGTTTTCATTTTGGTTAATAAATTACACTCCACTTTAGAAACATCCTGTCAAACAGACACCTTGTTGCGTAATTGCTGATACGTTATGAGGCAGCAGCGCCTCCCCGTGGTCCTAGTGTGTCAAATGTCATTACACTCGGCTCGATTCTGTAAAATCATGTAAATTTAGTTTAGTCACAGCTTCTGCAGTTCCTATTTTCCACTTTACATCCAGTCAGCAACAGAATTACTGACACTCTTACTATAGATGGAGAAAACGTTTTGTTTGAAAACATATTTGTGGTTAATCATCTCACAATAAAAAGTAAAGTAAATAAAAAACCGGGGAGCAATGTAACACGGCATGTGTTACAGAACACAAGTTCTTAGAGAAAAGAGAAAATGTAGTTAGTTATTGATTAAGAGCACATAGTATTTAAGAACCACAGCATTGATATAGCAACAGAGCTAGAAAGAGGAGAAGCAGAAGGTAAACGGTACAGTGGCCACCGTCCCAGAACACTAACACTGCTCAACAGTAGCATGGATGCAGTCCTAACTGGAGCTACTAAAACAAAGTAATGTGCATAGTTCATTCATTCTTCTGCATAGTTTTACACGAACGATTGAAGCTCCTGCTCCTGCAGATCCTGCAATAAAAGAAAGAACAAATCATCTCACCACAGAAATGTTAAGCACTGGGCAACATCACCAACAGGTCAGCTTCATGCTGTTTTTGGGCAAAGCTAGAGAGAATATGGAGACAAATAAACGAACAATGGCAGAGCTCTTTGAAGATTTTTGGATCCTCAGTAAACATTTGTCCTGAATACAATTAATCCCACCATAAACAGTTCTGTTTTGTGCTCTACTCTTCAGATTAGTTTATGATGTTACTTTGCAGTCCGCAGATTTACCAAACACACAGAAAAGACACACCAAACACACTTTTTTTTTTTTTTTACCAGAAAAGTTCTGGTACCAGTCATCCGTTCTAAATATAATGTTCGGTTTTTACTGGCCTCCTTAATCTCTACATAAAAGTGTCTCCATAAACACATTAAAAAGTGAACCAGATACTGTCACAGGGAACTAAACAGTTGCTCTCTCATACTTATTGGTTTTACTGGGATGAATCCAGAAGGATGGAATAGCACCTGCTAGGTAAATAGTCCTGCTGAGACCCTGACAACCTTGTCAGGACACTGGACACAATCGACTCCATCAATTACCAGAACATTTTAAAAGAAACTGGGATTGGTTCTGGTAATAAACTATAACTGGTAATGACTAGTTCTCCCAATAGATCTATCATTCAAAACAGATCTCAAATTCTACATCAAAATTAGATATTTAAGAAAATTCATTACAAATGTGTCCAGCACCAGAGAACCAATTCAGCAGTACCATTGCCGGATCCTCAGGATCATTTTAGAACAGCGTTAAGGCACTCAGCCATCCAGGGATATCGTGAAATAAGAGGCCGGCCAACGACGCGCGACCCTCGGCCACTGAAGCTAGCAATCCGCGCTGATTTAGAACCAGTAAACAATAAGACTGTAAACCATTTTTGCATAATAAAATCGCCACATCGTCAACCCTGAAGTATTAAAGGACACAAATATCAAGGTTTGAAAAGGTTTATGGCACGGGAATATAAAATAAAACAAAAATAAACAAACAGCTAGCATAACAAACCTTTAGTAAATTAGCATCGCCGGCCGGTATTTGCTCTGAAACTAAATATAACGCTTAAAGTAGTTTAATTTACCTTAAATCCCTTTAAATGTGTTCCATGAACTAGAATGAAAAAGAAAAAAAAACAGTTACGGAGTCAGACATAGGAAATCTAGGCGCTCCGTACTTACCGGGGGCTCGTGAGCTTGGCTGCCGGTCATTAGCACCGGTAGGTCGGCTGCTTGGGCTAGCAATCATCGGTGAGTTCGACTATCGCAAATCGCTCAAAAACCACATCAAAACCGCTTAAAAACATTTTCCTCTTCTTCAGTTGTTCATTGTCTGAGCCTCAGAAACAGTAAACATCATAAAAATAAAATACAACATTAAAATCAAACAATTTAGATGACTTTATATGAAGAGTGAATAAGAGAAAGCTGAGGGAGAAATGTTCAACTTTCCACCCCTGCCTCATACCAACAGGACTTCCCTTTCTAATCTTTACAAAATAATAGTAATTACTATTATTATTAACTAACTATTCTTATTTTACTTTCTAAATTACAACAGTAAAACATTGGAAAGTTTGGATTTATCTTCTGTTTTTTTTATTATGAGATGATGATTATTATTATGATGATTTTTTTTAATAAAATGTTTTCTCCATCTATAATAAGAATGTCAGTAATTCTGGTGCTGACTGAATGTAAAGAGGAAAATCTGCATTTTAGGAGATTAAAGAAGAAAAAGAAAGTCACTAAAATGGAACAGGATCATGTTTTTATTCAGTGTGTCCTGACAATCAAATTTAGTCAAGAATTTGTCATTTTGGGTTTCATGTCATTAATGGTCTATAAAGAGTGAACTGTATGTATTCTTTTGATACATATTGGCTCTGTATTGTATTGGTAGATAATAATAAAAATAACAATAATAAAGAACTATGACAGAGATCAGGAGCTAAATCCATAATAAATATGCAAGGTCACCGTCATCTTTTTCCTTGTAGAACTGGATCAGATGGATTCCTTTATGTTTAGGAGATACAGTGGTGCTGAAACCTTTCAAATTTCACAAAAAAAAAAATCAGATTTTCACCCAGTCCTGAACATAGACAAAGAGACACCAGTTACACAACTTACACAACACAACAAAATAATCTACTTGGTCAATGATTTGTTATACAAAACTGTAGATCTCTGAGTGGCAAAAGTATTTGAAACTCTACGATTAGCTGTTAATTTAAAGTTGAAATGTTTAGAGTGTCCTGATGACCAGATTCACTTTTGGTTCAGTTCGTTCCTTCTGGTTTATCAGTATTACAATCTCTACACATCTACTGTAATAATTTATATCAGCCTGTACAGTGAGACAGTAATAAATAAACAGGGCACTAACACTCAAACAAATGTGATGACTAAATGTGATGGATCAATCTGAGTGTGTTTTGCTAAGATGATTTTAGTAGGATGAAGCTGCCAGATGATTCTATTTCTCAGGTGTCCTTAGAAGGAATCACTAAATATTTGCCACTGTAGCTTATAGCTGTTGTTCTGCTTTTTTTTTTAAACATTACATACAAACACTTGTATTTTCTGGTTAAACTTGAATAAAAGTAGAAATCTTTATTAAACTGAGAAATCATTGTTCATTATACCATTACATAACGATGCCATATCCAATCTAATGGTGGCCTAAGACTTTTGCACAGTACTGATTTTGGTTTTTAGTTTGAATGAATAGCAAAATCAAGCCATTCGATCAATGTCTCAAAGCTGCTTTACAATTGTAGATTATCTACTAATATCCAGTTCCAAACAGAAAACAAAACGCTGAGCTTAATGTTAATGTTTTAAACTTGTCAATTCAAAGTCCTGATCTTAATCAAACAGAAATGTTGTGGAACGACGTGAAATGAGCAATTAATGTGAGGAACCCACCAACATCCCAGATTTGGGTATACCCCTAGTAGTGATACGAGGGACACTAACAAATCAGAAGTATGTACCAGACATCCTCTGACCACATATTGCCTCTCATGATTTGGCTTCCAACTGGCATGTTCAGCATCTTTGCCTGATTAAAACACTTCCTTGGCCTGCCTGGTCACCACATTTAGTGCAAATGGAGTTTATGGGACTCGCTGGGATGCCAGATTCTGCATACTATGAGTGTGGACGATCTATAGGCTGTGGGCAAATGTGGGACAATGGTCTATTTCCAAATAATAAACTACCCAAAAGTAGCCTCAGAGCCTTTTTATAGAGCAGTGGAGTGTTATGAAGTGTTGTGGCCAGGCTAATCAGAACACACTTGTAATCACATAGCTACATGCAGTTTTGCAGCAATTCAACATTTCTATCTGGGTGCTTAATTTTTATCTGGTCAATGAATATGCAAAAATATCCACCTGTTTTTGTACATACTTTATTCGTCCCCTTTACTCTGTTCTCTAATGGTCAGGACCCTCCAGAGGACCAGCACAGATCAGGTATTGGGGTGGTGGTTCATGATACAGCTTGTAATTGTGGCGTTACGAAATGCTACAAAGTGCTATATGGTAACTGAACAGTTATGGAAATGTTCCTCTTTAGGACATTCCATTCCTTTCCAACGATCACTTTTTTTTCAAGTTGTAGGACTTGCATTAAGCAAAGTGTAATTCTAAATCAATAGGTTTTGTTATTAGAGGTCCAGATGTACAGGGGAATAAAGTTGGTATTGAAGTTTACTGACAGATGCTATGATGAAGGGCGACAGTGCATAGCTCTGTCTCTGTACACTCTGAGTACTCTGTCTGTGTGAAATTTGCATGTTCTCCCCATGTCTACATATTTTTCTTCAGAGTACTCCGATTAACTTTCACCTCCAAAACGTGTTAGGTTAATTGGTGTCTCTAAAGTGTCTCATTGTGTATGTGAGCATGCATGTGTGTGCGCACACCTGCCCTAACACGAATTTGGTGCCCCTCCTGGGGCTGGCTTATGCTTTGCATTCTGTTTTGCAAGTTAGGCCCCTGGACCCGGTGACCCAGAAGTGGATTAAGCAGATTTGAAAATTAAACAAATGCTATGGTGAACAGCACAAGGGAGAAGGTACAAATTCACCCGACATCCAGTGAACAAAAGACTGGAAAGTTATTTGGTGTGCCATAGAAGCCTGATTCAAAATAAGATCACTTTATTAATGCCAGAGGGAAATTTGTGTATTACAACAGCCCAGTTCCAACAAGAGCACAGAGAGGAACTAACTACTACTGCTACATAAGAGATAAAAAATAAAAATAGTCAATACATGAAACAAACTCCCAAAAATGGTATTGTGCAGTAACAAGAACGAACTAATTACCCTGTATGAATAATGAAAGTGTCAGTGCAGTGATAACTGGTTCCAGGGATGAGCAGGTGCGGTATTTCGTAATGATAAGTAGTGTTCTGTGCTTATTTTCTGTATTTTCTGTATGAACAGTAAACAATAATGTCCCGGCCCAGTGCAGAAGAGTTGTACCGTGTGATCGCTGGGGGTATAAAAGATTTTCTGAAGGGCTGCAGTTATGAAGATCAAAAATAAAGATCATTTTGTTTTCATACTGCTTGTACTTTATACTAATCATATCAGCATGCACGTAAACAGGTCAGGCTTGTATTGTGCAACAGCTCATTTAGTCTTACAATGCACAGTCCAATGAGGGCAGTCCAGTGTTCAGGGCCTTTCCAACCACCTCACGTTCAAAGCTCCGGTTCTTGGTCTGGTGTTTTAACCACTGTGCCACTACTGTCTGACGTTTTCCTGTTAGCACCTCGTCTAGAGGCTGTTGGATCATAGAGTAACTTACTCTTTTCACACTGAACCAGGAGTTTCAAACTTGTGTGGCGGAATATGAAATTGTTTTATTGTTAATGCACAGATGAATGAAGACTTGGAGTTATTAATGCTGTGTCTAAATGCTGTAGGGAAGAAGGACTTGTTTGTTTGCTAAAGGAGCTAAAAGCCCCTACGTATCTGTGCAGTAGATGAGATGTGCCATCCTGGATGGATGACAGCTTGGCTTCTCTCTCGTACCACCTCTTTTGGTTCGGGAGGACGGTCCAAGAGTCCAGCTCGTTTTTCCTGTCCCTCTCAGAGAATCCACAACACCAGCACACCACGGCATAGAATAGTACAGATGCTATAAAAAGGCCATTCTGCTCTCTGCAAAGTATAGCGTTTTAACTTGCATGTTAAGGTAAAAACATCTATATCTTTGTGTGGAAAAAGGTGTTTGGTGGCTTCACACATATCAGAGGTGCACATGCTAGTCCTCCTTGACTGGGCCACCTTTGAGCTCATGTAAATTGAAGATCCAGAGCTGCACGTGACATGTCTGTACATGTAAAAATGTGTGCAAAATGTAAAGGATTTTTAGTAAATAAGGAAATACTTAAGGATAGAAACATAAAGATGTAACTTGCATTTCTAAATAGGCATGTGCAGTAACATGACCTGTACAGGTCCTACGGAAGCAAGCTGTATCAGAAAGCATAAAATTCTGTGATACAAGATACAGGTTTGTAGCAACCTCATCACTGGACTAGACTTGAATATCGAGGGTCCGAATTCCTCGTTTACTCAGCTGCCACTCTTAAGTCACTGAGCACTGAATTTATCCCAGTTGTAAAACCAGATAAGAGCGTCTGCTAAATGACTAAATGCATATTGAGATATTAAGCATTGTAGGATCAAAGAGGAAAAAACTCTACGAGGGAAACTCCTCATAAGTCATGAGCCAGCTTTTAACATGACCCATGATCACAAGAGATTTATAAATAGTGCCTAATCATGGCAAGGGACCCACATAACCTTAAACAAGTGTTCCATCGATTAATAACACGAATTTTAAAATCCTTTACAGGACTATGCTCGCATAATGAACTAACAAACTTATAAAATGTAAAGTAACAAAAATAACGCTGGTCTGCGGAACCTGCAGTGCATGCTGGGAGGTGCTGAGGGTGGCTTGCCCATGCACCTTGACTCTGACCAGGGAGACTGCCGAGGTCACCCAATGTATAAAATGATATGGAACACATTCCTTTGTCAGCACTTTTTCCCTGGCGAGAGAAAATGGGAAATTATAAGAAGTGGTGCACTTCTTGTTTCCGCCCTGCAGAGGCCGCCATTCACTCACACACCTACAGACAATATATACATATACATATACACACACATATATATATATATATATATATACATATACACACACATATACACATACATATGTTTCTTTTCCACTATTGGATAACATTTTTACCAGTATAGGGACTCAAGAGTGGAAAAAAAAACATGCGGGTCACTACAGATCTATGTATTTAAAATATGAACGTAAGATATAAGTATAACTTGTGTATTTGTGTAACCCTCGAGCAGCTGCACTGCAGGCAGTTAAAATGAGTCAAATGTTACAGCTGGTTGCTGTGCTGTAAGGTTAAAGGCACAAGCAGTAACAGTATTTTTAAGTCTGTATGTCTGATGAAAAGAAAAGCAAAAGAGAAGTTAGAATAAAAAAACGATAAGTGAAAGTCTAAATGAAAATGAAAGACAGGTGAAGTAAGTACGATTGGAGTGAAGTTGAGGAAGAGAAAGAGTTCATAGTTGAAGAAAGAAGAAAGAAAGCTGTAGAAAAGAAAACTGGAAATAAATAATGAAATAATGAGAGTTAAATGTTAAAGAAAGTAAGAGAAACCAAATGAATAAGTACTGAGAGTTTGAAGGGTTAAGTCTAAACATACCAAGAGGTAAATATTTAAGTTCTAATTTAAGAAAGGAAAGGCCATGTGTTTGGGAGGTCTAAATCCCAGTTTTGGTTTGTTGGAGTTTCTGTTATTTCCCACTTGAGAGCCAGTGCTACTCTGGGTGTTTGATTAAAGGCCAAAGGCACCACAGGCACACACGCCATAATATTTTATTCAATTAACAATTCCAATATTGAAACACACTTTTGAAAAAAAAAATGACAAAAAAAAACAACCAGAAAGGAAGATCCATCTGCTCGTGATCTCAAACTCTACACCTGTACCCAAACCCCTACTGTCCCATGACAGATCTGTGTTCAATTTGCTAGATTCGTCCTGTACGAAGCTGTCAGGAGTTTCTTTTAAACATGTCTAAAAATAACCCCTATAACACAAGGAGAGAAAATATAACCTATAAAAGCAGACTACATTTTGTGGATGAACATGAATGTTGTCTCTCCATGAGAAATACAATGCTGATGGAACCGATGGCAATAGAAAGCTTAAAGCATACACTGGATGATTCATATTAATGATTTACATTATGTTCTGAGTGAGACTGAATACTAATGCCTCACTGTGGAGACTAAATTATGCCTGATCACGTGTTTGTTTAAGTAGATGGAAGAGGAGTTACCTGACACGTCCTGTGTAAAAAAAGAACTAGAACCAGAGTAATAAAACCAGGGCCGGTATCACTTGTGAAATGGTGGTCCAAGCTGGATGACGGATTATTGGAGGCTTATTGGAAACACATCATGATGCTTGTGTCAGACATCAAAGAAAGCATATATATATATACACACAGTATGTCTGTGTAAAGTATAAATTAATTTACAGGTATGTGAAGCTTAAGGTCCACTATACACTTTGTACTTAGCCACACTGTCATATGGACTACTGTAGTGTTTTTAATAAAAATAAATTGTGCCTTTGGCCTTTAATCAAACACCCAGAGGGGAACTGGCTCAAAAGTACAAACCCGAGATTATTTGAAATATTATTGCACTGCTTTATTGAATTACACTTTATTTTATATACTGTTTTTATACAATATATCGTTTGTAGAATTTGGATTGTAAAACTCATAATCAACTATGCTCCAGAATACGAAGAATCTCCTCCCTGTGTTCCATACCCTGTGTTTAATAAGTACTTCTTGGAAAACATCTTGAAGCTGAATTATTACTTTGAACATATGGAGATAATAATAGTTATATGAACAAGAATAGCTCATTTATCTTACGGTTATTAAGTGCAGGATCTCTGGCTTCCAGCTCAGTTGTTTTGTATGCCCGTTATTAGAGTCATCCTTTCCCCCCTGTTTAAAGAAGTGACTAATTAGAATAGTTTCGGTACCTTTGAGGAAAGGTCAGCGTCTCTCCCTGCATCGGCCCATTAACAAGCCTGGTAACAACACTTTCACCTCAATATTCAGGTCGGCTCCTCCTGCACCAACCACTCTCCCAGATCTCTCTCTTCCCTCCAGCATCCAATTCACAGCTCTCGGCACTTTCTAAGATAAAATGGTGGGTGAATTTGTGTTTAGGGTCACAGTGCTATTTCGGGATGGGAACCAGATTGTTTATGTAATCCCTTTTCATAACTGTAGCTCCAAAGACTCGGGACTTTGCACTAAACATTTTTTGAATTGCTGAAGAATTTAGATGTGTAGATTACAGAGGTTCACCTCAAATATTGAAGGAAGCATTTTCTTTTTTTATTATTTTATTATTCACTCATCAGTCATCACAGAGAAACATACTAAGACACACCTTGCTAATACCAGATGTGGCAGAGTACAAGATCCATATTTAAGTACTACTAATCTGATGAAAAATACTCAAGTAAAAGTTGAAATATGGCTTAATATTTTGCTCAATTAGAAGTATTAAAGTAAACGCTACTTAAATGTACTCAAAGTACAAAAATATTTGTTTAAAAAAGCCTCTCCAGAGGTAAATGTTCAAAAAACACAAGGTACATAATAAGGTTTGTAATTTATACAAATCATACAAATTACATTATTCTATTTAGCTAACCCCAGAAAAAACATTTTCAGACAGGAGAAAGCAAAACACACAAAATGCTTTTTAAAAAAAATGCTGCTAAATTCTCATAATTAGACAGTACACTATTCAGTAATGCAACATTTATGTTCTCTATCAATTTTTGACAACTGACATCCTGGAGGTGCAAACCGTCATATTCAGGACGTTCAGGACAACACTTCCTCTGTTGGTCTTTGGTAGTTTTATGGCTGTAGCACCATATTATGAACCTGTTAGCAGAGGGTGTGGTTAATAAAAGACAAACTCTTGGCCACACAGTACAGCTCTGTCTATTAAAATGCAGTTTTCCTGGCAATCCTAATGAGCTAATATGGGCAAATTCTTGGGCACACATGCATGTGAAAAATACAAATTTGGTCACTAATGTTACATTAAATAACATCCAATTCAAGTCAAGATCAAGGCTTTTAGTAATCGCATCCAAGTCACGACCACCCAGGCTCTTGTCCAGTCTCTTGTTATATCAAAACTAGATTACTGCAATGCTCTTCTGTCTGGTTTTCCCATGCATACAATTAGACCCCTGAAACTTATTCAGAATGCAGCAGCTCGTCTGGTTTCTCATGGCACCCCACTGCTGCGTTCACTTCTCCGGCTCCCTGTAGCTGTTCGCATAAGATTCAAAACTCTGATGAACGCCCACAAAGCCAAAACTGGAACAGTACCACTTTACCTAAATGCTCTAATCAAGCCATGATCTGTACCTCGTACCCACTAGGACACAAGCTTGGCTCGACTAGACCCTCCATGAAAGTTCTCCATGTAAGTGAAAACAAACTTCCACTGGATGTCAGAGTCTTCAAGCAGTGACTAAAAACTCATCTCTTCACTCAGCACTTAAATGAAAACTATTTGTACCAACGTGAGGTTTTACTTCTGTAAATAGCCCTGGATAAGAGTGTCTGCTAAATGCTGTAAAGATCGAGATGAGACCGAGAGCAGATGAAGATTTTTATATCATACAAGAGTTTATTATCATTTATTTTACATTATATATATACATTGCCTTAGTTTGATAAAGACTATAATTTATTTATATATATATATATATATATATATATATAAATATAAATTATTGTCTTTATCAAACTAAGGCAATGTAACTTTTCCTTTTGGAAGCAAATGGTGGTGATAATTCTGTTTCCCATTTTCTCTCAAACTTAATCAGAAGTGTACTGCATAAAGTCACTTTACTATAGCCAACAGCATCCACTCTATCCATTTAGCTACACTAACTAAGTAAAGCGAGTGGGTGGAAACGAATGCTTGCAACCTTAACATCAGACTATTCAAAGTAAAACGTGTTTATTGATTGGATGCTGAATGAGAAGAGCAGAAACTTGTTTTTTCCACTGTTAATAAAATCTGAATGCAGATTGTATTTAGGCAGGTAGAGAAAGCAGAGAAGACAGGCTCATTTTATAATTAACATTCGAGACTGAGAAAGTGCTCAAGTACTAAACACTAATAGCTTTAAAAAAAAAAAGTATTAATGTTCAGTGGGTTTTGTATTCAGACCCCCTCATTGCAGGCATTTGCTAAAATAAAAAAGTTCATTTTATTTCTCTTTAAATGTACACTCAGCATCCCATCTGGACAGAAAAAAGACATGTAGGAAGTGTTGTAAATTTATTAAAAAAGAAAAATGAAACATCACATGGTCATAAGTATTCAGACCCTTTGCTGTGACGCTCATATTTAACTCACAAGCTGTCCATTTCTCCT
>JAYJMA010032292.1:0-11645 GCA_036873895.1 Parotocinclus cabessadecuia | reverse complement strand
ACAAAAACAGAGTTTTTGTTAATAGAGAGAGAGACAGTGAAAGACAGAGAGAGACACAAACACACACACAAAAATAGACACCGAGAGAGACAGACAGAGAGAGAGAGAGAGAGAGAGAGAGAGAGAGAGAGAAAGACAGAGGGGGAGACAGACACAGAGAAAGACAGAGAAAGACACACAGAGAGACACACATAGACAGAGAGAGAGACACACAGAGACACAAAGAGACCCACAGAGAGAGGAGAGACACAGAAACAGAGACATACACAGAGAAAGACATACAGAGACAGAGAAAAACATACAGAGACAGAGAGAGGCACAGAGACAGAGAGACACACAGGTAGACAGTGAGATACACAGGGAGACAGAGAGAGACACACACAAAGAGACACAGACAGAGAGAGACACACCGAGAAACAGGAGAGACAGACACAGAGACAGAGAGACACAGAGAGATATTGAGCAGATATTAGAAAGAGAGGTACAGTACAGTGTGTGTTCATGTACAGTGAAGGCACATTGTAAGTCTGAGAAAGGCAGTGCATGTGTGAGTGTGTGTGCGTGTGTGTGTGTCGGGGGTAATCTGTGCCCGTGGCAGGTTCCTCTCTGCATGGCGGGGGCTTTTGTTGTTGCTGCTGTCAGAGCTGTGAGAGGCTGATGGAGGCCTGCAAATTCCTGATAAGAGAAAAGAGGATTCAACACTGAGAGAGAGAGACAGGAATATAACACACTCTTCTCTCTCTATATGGCTTTATACACTGTTACACACACACACACACACTCATTTTAGTGTTTTTGTAAAACTGGTACCACTGGTATCAAATGCTGCAGTTCCACTAAAAAAACAGAAAAATGTTTTTCAAAAAATCCCACAAACGTCTTTTCCAGTCTGACGGTACCAGTTACTGCACCATTTCCAATACCACTTATCCCAGTTCCAGAAAACCAACTTCAGTCTGAGCTTTCCTGTTCCAGTACCCAACATTGTATTGGTCAGGAAACCAGAAAAAAGGTTCATGTTACAGTGTCAAACATCTAGCTCTTGTAAAGAAAGGTTCCAGTTAGAGTACCCAAAATCCAATATCCTAATCCTATTGTACAAATATTCTGGATGGAATATCTAACAATACCAAGGTTCTGGTTCTGTGTGACCACAGTTACCAGTTTCAGTACATATGACATCAGATCTAGCATCAAAGCAACTAGTGCCAAACATTTCAGATGGTGCAGTACCATAAGGCCATATTCCAGTTCCAGTGCCAAGATAAGTTGTAGTTCGTGTACTAAAGATCCAGTTCCAGGATCACTGGATTTGGTTCTAGTACCCAAATATGTGGCAGTACCAATATAAATTCTTTAATTTCAAGTACCAAACTTCAACTGGTACTGGTTTCAACTACCATACTGCCATACTGAGTTTAGGTACAAATGCTTTCAGTTCCATAAGTCCAGTACCAAAACAAGATCTAGGTGGTGCCCAACAAAACCAAACAAACCAGTTCCAGTACCCCAAAATGTGTCCAGTATGAAACCTTTCAAGGTTACATCGGTACCAGTTTCGGTACGAATGTACGTGGGTAATATGAAATGTTTTGCCTTTTAATTAAAGAACCCAAAAAACTAGTTACATTACCAGACATCCCGGTTCCAGGACCCAAAAGTTCCAGAGATGGCAGCTCCATTATCAACGACTCTGTCTTCAAAGGTTCCTGTTAAATTAGCATTAGCGGTTTGAAAAGAAACAGTACCAGTACCAGTAGGTCAGATTTCATTCCAGTACCAAATGCACCCGCTGAGATTTTTTGACCAAAGTTTTGGTACTTATGATCAGTTGGTTCAGTTTCCCAGATTAAGAGCATGGGTGTGATGTTTTGGGTTGCAGCTCTCTCTGGTTGTGACCGGAGGTCCGCGATGGTTGGAGAAGGTGACGTGGGTGAGCGCAGACGACCCCGACAACAACTGTGTGGTTTACAGTGAAGGTAAAACGATTTCACACCTTGAGATGTAACGAATTTGGAGATATAATTCCAGAATTCCTTCCTCTCGTTTCTCCTCCGCTTGGGTTTATCTGCCGGGTTTTTAATTGATTTATCTCTTCGTCGCGAACACATGTTCGTTTACGCTGCGTAAAAGGGCCGGAGGAGAGCCGAGATATGGGGATTTGGGGGGGTTATTATCGCTTTTTATGAGGGAACTGAGTGGAATAATAGCCGAACATCTTTGGCAGCATCACGTCTCGTTATCGAGCGAGCGCGAGCCTGCCAGGAACCGCCGACAAACGGGATTAATTACAAGCCATAATGAATCGACGTGCTCTGGCTGAGGAGTTATTAAGTGTTCACCCGAATCTCTGAAACTCTCTTTCGCTCTTTTTTAACATCCTGCTATGGGAAATGGAGCAAAATGCAAACCATGATGAAGCTGTACTTTTCTGCATTAATGCTGCATCACAGAACGAGATGTAAATGACCTTCACCAAGGGTCTGGCTCCGGCCCCATACCGTAACACAGCCTGGCATTTAGACTTTTTGATCTGTAAATCCTGACTGGTCTGAACACAATCCCTGTTTCCATGGTGACAATCCATCTCAGATGCCTCCGAGCTAAGTGGGCGGAGCTTGTGGACCTGGTTATAACACGCAGCTTGTTTTTTGTACGGTAAAGTTTTAAGTGGTATTTGTGAATGTAACTCCAGTTATACATGTATTGTAGAACTTGATAGAGGTTTGATAAAGTAATCCCTTACCTGATATTGTTGAATGATGGTTTTGAGGGACCGCAGAGAGATCACCCCTCTTAAATTTGGGCTTTCTGATTCATTTAATGATATTATGGTCTGTAGAGGGAGAAATATCTACAGTAAATCCTTTCTTTCTTTGAGGAACATTTATAAACATTTGGTGATAAACTGGATGGAGTTCCTCTGATCATCTTTATTCCTCAAAGACTCAAAGCTATTACCTATTATTACCTATAAATTTCAGGAGGAACGGATGTTTATTAACAAATGAATTGAAGTTACTGTAATGTCTTTATTTTTTATATATATATATAAAGAAAAGCAAAACAAAGGGAAGGGTGAGAAAGCTTAAAAAGTATAAGTAAAGGAAGGGGTAAAGAAAAGAAAAAAAAGAAAAAATACAGAAATCGGATCAAAAAAGGAAGAAATATTGAAGTTATAGTATAACACAAAGAAAGAAAGAAAACAAAAGAAACAAGAGAGGTAAAGGAAAAAAACAAAGAAAAGTGAGGGTAAAGAAAGAAAATACACAAATTGAGGTATAAAGAAAGGAAGAAAGTAATTGAAAAGAAAATTGTGGGTAAAGAAAAAAAGAGGATCACAAAGAAGAAGAGGATAAAAAAAAATCAAGCAAGGCAGAAAAATGAAAATAGTTGGAAAGGAAAAATTAAACATGAAAAAAAGTCAAACAAAGATGTTTACATTTTAACCTAAACTTTAAATTTCCAGTTTTGCTTGAATAAAGTAAAAGACAAAAAAGAAAAACATAAAATATAAAGATTAAGAGCTCAGTTTTTAAACAAAACGCTGCTGTATTTTTTTTTTTTAATGTTTTGCTTTTGGCTGTTTTTCTGTCATCACAAACCAAGACATTTTGATCCGTTTTCCCCTGCTGGAATTATTTTTTATTCCAAAAAATCTTTTCCACAACAAAAACATTTCAGAAGGGAAGCAGCTGGCGCATTATCACGCCGCTGGAGGAACTTCTGTTTGATAGACGAATTTGGCAGGGAGAAAGTTTAATTGAGTTTTTTTTTTCTTCCTGAAACCAATCGAGAGCGGTGCTGCAAGCTGCCGTATAATCCCGTCCCTGAAGAACCTCTCGCTCCGGGGCTTTCACTCACTCTCTGTCCCTCATAGCCCTACTCTCTCCCTGCCTCGCTCGCCCTTGATCCCATTACCTGCAAAAACAGAAGCACTGAACGCTGATACGGAACATTTAAAAAAAGAGAGAGAAAGAGAGTCTGTAAATTACACTGTTTTATTGTATAGAGGACTTTCACCAAATTAAAAGGTCTGAGAAAAAGCAGATGGTTTGAGGAAAAGGTTTGGAAAGAAATGTGGTGGAAAAGATTTTGGGAGAAGGTTTGGAGAGGAGGAATGGGGAGAAGGACTGGAGAGAAGGATTGAAGAAAATGATTGGAGAGTAGGATTGGGGAGAAAGATTGAAGAAAATGATTGGAGAGAAGGATTGGGGAGAAAGATTTTTGAAGAAAGATTGGCGAGAAGGATTGCGAGAAGGTATGAAGAGAAGGATTAGAGAGAAGGGTTGGAGAGAAGGACTGGAGAGAAGGATTGAAGAGAAGGATTGGAGAGAAGGATTGGGAAGAAGGTATGGAGAGAAGGATTGGAGAAAAGGATTGGAGAGAAGGTTTGGAGAGAATGATTGGGTAGAAAGATTGTGAAGAATGTTTGGAGAGAAAGATTGGGAAGAAGGTTTGGAGAGAAGGTTTGGAAGGACGTATTGGAGAGAAGCATTGGGGAGAAGGGTTGGAGCGAAGGATTGGAGAGAAGGTTTGGGGAGAAGGATTGGAGAGAAGGATTGGAGAGAAGGTTTGAGAGTTTGTGTTGTATGTTGACTGGAGAGAAGGATTAGGGAGAAGGATTGGAGAGAAGGATTGGAGAGAAGGATTGGGAGAGAAGGATTGGGAGAGAAGGACTGGGAGAGAAGGATTGGGAGAGAAGGTTTGGAAGAGAAGGACTGGAGAGAAGGATTGTGGAGAAGGATTGGAGAGAAGGATTAGCAGATAAGGATTGGCAGAGAAGGTTGGGGAGAGAATGTTTGGAGAGAAGGTTGGGGAGAGAATGTTTGGAGAGAAGGATTGGGAGAGAAGGTTTGGGGAGAAGGTTTGGGGAGAAGGATTGGGAGAGAAGGCTTGGGGAGAAGGATTGGATAGAAGGATTAGAGAGAAGGACAGGGAAGAAGGATTGGGGAGAAGGATTGTGAAGAAGGTTTGGAGAGAAAGATTGGGAAGAAGGTTTGGAAGGAAGTATTGGAGAGAAGGTTTGGATAAAAGGATTGGAGAAAAGCATTGGGAAGAAGCATTGGCGAGAAAGGTTGGATCAAAGGATTGGAGAGAAGGTTTGAGAGAGAAGGTTTTCTATGTTGACTGGAGAGAAAGATTGGGAAGAAGGATTTGAGAGAAGCATTGAAGAGAAGCATTGGGGAGAAGAATTGGAGAGAAGGATTGGAGAGAAGGTTTGGAGAGAATGATTGGGTAGAAGAATTGTGAAGAAGGTTTGGAGAAAAGGATTGATAGAGAAGGACTGGAGAGAAGGTTTGAGAGAGAAGGTTTGGGAGAAAAGGATTGGGGAGAAGGATTGGGAGAGGAAGGTTTGAGAGAGAAGGTTTGGGAGAGAAGGATTGGGAAGAAGGTTTAGTAGAGAAGGATTGGGGAGAAGGTTTAGTAGAGAAGGATTGGGGAGAAGGTTTGGGAAAAAAGGATTGGGGAGAAGGTTTGGGAAAAAAAGGATTGGGGAGAAGGTTTGGGAGAAAGGGACTGGGGAGAAAGTTTGGGAGAAAGCGATTGGGGAGAAGGTTTGGGAGAGAACGAATGAAAGAAAGGTTTAGGGGGTGAATTGGGGAGAAAGAATATAGAGTGTGCTGTTTGTGTCTATAGTATAACATTTTGTGTGTGTATGTGTGTGTATTAGGAGGCCATGTTTGGTGCTCCACCACTAGAAGTCTGCTGGAGGGAGAGGCCCTTGCTTTGTATCTGCTGGACCTTTTTTCTGGCTCCTCCTCCATGATCTCCATCAGTAATGGTGAGAGCAGCTTTAATCTCATTAAGATCCTTCTTTCTTACCTTTAATTAGTTTACATTTAGATTGATTTCTTACTTTGTTTTTGTGTTGTGTCTGTGTTTATGTTGTATATGCTGACGCTGTGTTGTTGTGTAATTTTTGTATCTTTTATTTTTAGATAATGTCCCCTGTAAGGCCTGTGGGATCTGGTTTCAGAGTGACAGGAACCTTCAGGCTCACCTGATGTATTACTGCAGTGGAAACCAAAAGGCCCCAGAGACGACAGAAATCCCACAATGCAACCTCATAGGTCAAGCAGCTCAGGACCTTCACCCAACTTCTGCTTCGGGTGAGTAAAAGTGAAACGTTTTGCTTTGTTACGATAAATTCAGGATTCAGGGAGAATTGTCTGGAAATGTTGACGAGCTGAGAGGAAAAACCTCCCGATTCCTCTAAATCTGTCGTTGTCCCTATAACATAGGGCTGCTTTATTGGACGGGGGAACCAAAACTTTTTCCAAAATCCACAGCTCTGTCTCTGTAAAATATCCTTTTCTGCTTTTTCTTTTATCCTTTCTTCTTACTTTTTCACCCATTTTTTGTTTTTCTTCACTTACTTCTGACGTCTTTGTTATTCTTTCCTTCCCTTTTGTCTTTCTCTCTTACTTAATTTATTTCCATCTGCTTTGATATTTGGACAACCCCTCCATTTTTCCTCTTTCTTTGAATACTCATTTTCTTTCTTTTTTCTTACCTCCGCCTTTTCATTTCATCCCATTAGCCTTTTTTTTGTCAGTTTGTTTTCCTTATCTGATCCCCTTTACTTTTTATTTGTCTTTCTCTTTTTCCTTTCTTATGGTTTTGCTGTGCGTTCATTTATTTTTGTTGATCCTTTTTTTAATGATAACTACTTTTTTCCTCTATTTCATGTCACAAATTGCTCACGACTGCTAAGTCGCTAATTTTTGCTCCTCCAGCTTTGAATCCTGAAGCTCCCCCTGCTGGTAGCGGGTTGAAGTGCACCGTTTGCGCTGACCCTGCTGAAACTCCGGCGCTCCTTCAGCTCCACTTCCTGACTCACCTTTCTCAGACCGGCCTCCGGTGCAGCGACTGCAACTTTACCTTCCAGACGCCCAGTGACCTCCAGGAGCACCGTGAGCTCCACAGACCTGGAGCTGAAGAGAAGGAAAGAGGCCCGCCAATCAGCCTGGGCGATTTAGGCAACCTGGAGAGTCCGGCTCTCCACGGCACAGAAAAGAAGAGCAAGGAACGACGGCAGAAGAGTGAAGCAAACCCAGGAAGTGGAGCCAGTTTTTCCAGTGCAGGGGTGAAATCGGAGCCGTCCAGTCCTCGAATGGCTTCTTCGCCTATCCAGGGTCACGTGAGCGCACCTTTCCAGATGACACCATTCCTACGTCAAGGACCGTTCTCCCAGGACGTCGGTGGAGTGCAGCAGGCTTCTGAGATACTCGCAAAAATGTCCGAGCTGGTCCATCACAGGTTGCGTTACGGTGGGAACCTCATGTCGCCAGTCACGTATGGGATACCGGCGCCGAAAGGGGCGACGTGCTTCGAGTGCAACATTACCTTCGGCAACCTTGAAAACTACCTGGTGCACAAAAAGCACTACTGCAGCAGCCACTGGCTGAATGTGGTGAAGCCTCTTGACCTGCTGAGCGAGGGCAGTCTAGCCGAGATTCTGACAGCTAGGCGTACATTCGGGCTCAAAGATCCAAACTCCTTTAACGCGGCGTTTTTCGACTATGTGGGAAAAGCTTCGGAGGAAACCTTAGCGCCATCCCCAAAAGGAGAAGGGGTGGAAGAAGACTCCAAGATGTCTCCACAGGAGGAGGATCAGCCTGACATTGGCCAGACCACGTGCCAAGCTTGTAAGATCACGTTCAGCCGCCAGGAGAACTTCATGGTGCATAAGCAGTTCTACTGTGCGTCCAGACACGAACCTCTGGCAAAACGGGCCATGGGCAAGTCAGGCAGCCAGAAACCATTCCGCGTTCGGAAGAGAAGAAAGGTGCCGGATCCGATCCCAACGACTATAGGCTGTTTCCCGCCAGTGGTCGGTGCCCCGTATATATCCCTGAACGCCCCGAAGAATCTCAAGGGCCAGTTCCATCAGCAGTACAATATAGTCCAGGGTCTTGTCCCCAAGCAACCTGTACCTGCCTTGACAGCGGAGGCACCGATAGATCTGAGTATAAAGTGCGGCGTGGAGTTCGGCCCAATTTCCAGCCTCATGGACTACCACGAATGTGCGGCGTGTAAGATAAGCTTCAACAAAGTTGAGGACTACCTGAGCCACAAACAGAACTCCTGCCCCCTGGATGCCAAAAGGGAAACTTCCAGAAGTCCGAGGTCAGAAGAGACATCCCTGAAGGATGAGGTCACGACGCCGAACGTTGACCGAGAAAGTCAACCGACAAAGAAGATGCGACCGGATGCCCCACTCTGGCCATGCTATGAGCTCGCTCCTTCCGACTACGCCACCAGAGTTTTCGTTTCACAAAGCGTCAGCAGGCAGAGCCCCACCGAGGGTGCCGAGGTCCAAAAGGAGCAGCAGATGCCAAACGGTAGCCACGTCACTGACACCGTGGACGCAGGTCCGCGCAGCCACCTGGCACCTCCAGAGGGCGCTACAGGGCTTCAGGCTGGTGCCGGTTCTTCACCGGCTTCCAAGCCAGAGACACCGAGCTTGAAAAGAAGTCTAAACGGACCAGTGAAGTACTGCCGGCCCTGCGACATCCAGTTCAACAACCTGTCGAACTTCATAACGCACAAAAAGTTTTACTGTGCGACGCACGTGAAGTGAGAACCGATTACGGTTTATAGCAACGGACAATCAAATGTTTAAGGGATCCAATGTTCATGTTGTGACGTGTGACATTTTGTTTACTTGTACCAATTATTTCTTTTTTAAATATTACAAAAAAACGTAACTATCAAATCTGAGAAGAAAACCGTCAAAAAGCATGTACCTTTTTTTTACACCGCCAAATGCGGCCATGTTATAACTGGGGAAATTGCACCCCCTGGTGGATGCGGGGGGAATGTACGGGAGCTCTTGCAGCAATAAAACGAAAACGAGCGAAGTGAAAATCCAAAATACATTTTAAAACCTTTATTTACACTAACGACTCCCCTCCAGACAAAGATTCAGAACCAGACTCAGAACCAGACCCAGAACCAGACCCTGACTCAGAACCAGACCCAGAACCAGACTCAGAACCAGACCCAGAACCAGACCCAGAACCAGACTCAGATCCTGACCCAGACCCTGACCCAGAATCAGACTAAGACCCTGACCCAGACTCAGACTAAGCAGGTATGAAAACGAATTAACTTTAAAAGTGATCAGTTTACTGTTTTCACAGACACAGATTGTACGCTGTCACTAACACGGCTGCTTTGCTAAACTGTGCATGTACCTGTAAATAGAACTGCAGTCATGTCTGAGCTTCTTCTGAATTTCTGTTGCTTCACTATTAAAGTTCTGATCTCAGGATTGGGCGTGTGCTTCCAGTGATTATACATACCGTTATGCACGTTATTATGACATTATAATGTTATAACATCAACACGACGTCAAAGACGCGAAACATTTTGTACAAGCCCCAATCCTTTTATTTACTTCTGTTTTCCCGCCATTTTTTCTGCAGTCAACACAGCCTGAACTGATAAACATACAAGCTCTGTTCAAACTAGGTTTTGAAGATCTTGGCAGTGGGATGGGTGAGCTGTAATCCTCAGGCGGTCGGATTTGTAATTTTTAATATACATATAATTATACGTCCCATTAAAATTAGCCTCACAGGGTAGCTTTCAGAAATTCAAACTGTAAGGGACCATGATGTCCCAACAGGCCACACCCAATTTTTAAAGCATCATGTTCTCATTAAATAACAGTGATGCGCATTTTAAATCTCACACTTTTGAATCATTTAATCACATTTATTTTACACACACACACACACATTTGGCAGCTTATGAATTTCTGGAACCTTCTCTACGCCTCCATCCCGAGCCTCCTTCGCATCAGGTGGGTGTAGGTGTAGAAATCGTCCGGGATGGTGTCTGGTGGATCAAATCCACAGCAATAAATGACAAATCTCACGACTTAACACGTGATATCTATGTTTTTAATTTTACTCTTTGGAGTTCATTGTTTCAAAACACGTTATTTTATCGTCCAGTAGCGCCATCTAGCGGCGGCCTAAATAGTTACGTTTCCAAGCGCGGACACGGGGTGAAATTTTAGGTACTCCAAGGTAGCTTTGATACAAATAAAAATGTCTTTTCGCAATAGATCATTGTCTCAAAGCAGCTTTACAACATCATGATATCTTAACCTAATGACTTGAGCAAGATTGGGCGACAGTGGCGAGGAAAAACTCTCTAAAGCTTGTAAGGAAGAAACCTTGGGGAGGACCAAGACAAAAGGGACCCGTCCTACTTGTTAATAATGTAAAGCGAGTGTCTGCGTACTCACCATTGCACCTGTAGCCCAGGTTAGACCAGATGATGTTCTCCTGTGAGAAGCAGAACACGCCTAGACGTCCCCCTCGCATCGAGGTGTCGATGACCACGCCAGAGTCGGCAACCAAAGCAGCGCCTTCATACAGGCGAACCCTGAAACAAGTATTTAAATTAAACGATGGAACGATTCAATGCATCGTTTAGTTTAGTCATCGGCCCAGCTCTAGACCTGTGGTAGCCTTTGTGTGTGTGTGTTACCTGATGTAGCCAGCCTGAGGTCGATGGCTGAGGCTCCAGCGGTACGAGGTCTTATCCTTCCATCCCTCGTTCCTGGGATCTTTCCACAGCAGTTTGGTTTCTCCTTGAGTGTCGCCCGTGTGCCACAAGGCATTGCGAAGATATTCACCCGGCCCCGTACGAGATTTCACTGCCTGAGGGAGATGGACAGACAAACAGATCAGCCCTGTACTTTCGGAGATCTTGTACTCTACCTCTTCCTCCTGACCTTTAGTTGCAGGCCGGGTTCAGCCCAGGCTCTGAACGGCAGATTCTGCCAGTACATCTGCTCCGTCTGCTTCCACATCACCACGTAGAAACTGGACGAGTCCTGATAAGCAAAGATGAAGCCCACGTAGTCATCGTCAGTCACCGTGTTCACGTGGAATGTTCCCTCAAAATCGACGCCGTTAAACGCTGTGTAGCCTGGGGGCGGGGCAACAAGCGAGGTTTACTCTTGTCATTCGTTTCATACGCACAGGGAGAATGTCCCAAATTCATACAGACACTGGCCAGGCCCCGGGACCGGACTGGAGTCAGAACATACAAATAAAATGAAGAATAAAATAACATTTAAAAAATACAAAGAGACTTACCCACAGCCAAACCAGGGTCACTGTTCATCGTCTGGACGATCTCCATCCCCTAAAGTCCAAAAGACACAAAAATAAAAAAAGAGATCATTAAACTGTTTTTAATTTGCCCCGAATATAATGCCATTAAATTAATGTGGAGTAAAAAAAAAAGCTTCTTCAAAAAACCTTTCAGATCGTTTTCGAAATGTTAGCAGAAATGTACATTATATGTACATAAATGTATATATATTTATAAATAATCTACAAAGATATTTAGAAAAATGTTTTTGTATACATTGTATACAAATGTATACTTTCTTTAAACATAGTTTTACTTAACAATGAATGAGTGAATTATTATAATTACTATTATTATTATTACTTTTATTATTATTACTATTATTATTGTTATTACTATTATTATTATAACTACTATTATTATTATTATTTCTATGACTAATATTATTATTATTATTAATATTACTATTATTATTATTATTATTATTAATAATAATATTGTTACTATTAGTTACTATTCTTATT
>JAYJMA010032281.1:0-11645 GCA_036873895.1 Parotocinclus cabessadecuia | reverse complement strand
GTTAAGGTACTGGACTATGGACCAGAAGGTTCAGGGTTCAAATCCCACCTCTGCCACAGTTGGGTCCTTAAGCAAGGCCCTTAACCCACCATTGCATGAATTGTAAGACTGTATCACTTGCAAGTCGCCCTGTAAATGTAAAACAAACGAGGGGGAAAAAAAGTGGATGAGTACAACCCCAAAAACACAGTCCCAAACATAAAAAAATGGGAGTTTCTTTGGTGGTGCTTTTCTGCAAATGGGACAGGATGACTGCATCATATTGAAGGAAGGATGGATTGGGTCATGTATCACTAGATTCTGACCAACAACCTCCTTCCCTCAGTAAGAGCATTTCATGGTCCTGGAGTGGCCTAGGCAGTCTCCAGGCCTAAACACAAAATTTTTGTTGGGAGCTGAAACTGTGTTGCCCAGAAACAGCCTTAAACCTGAAAGATCTGGAGAAGATCTTTAGACCCGAGTAGACCAGTAATTCAAACTACAGGAACCTGCCTGACCTCTGTAATTGCAATTGTAAAAGGTTTCTGTACCTAATATTAAGCTATGTTTATTTTTTATTGTATAAAATACTATCCATGCAATTAAATGCTACTTAAATATTAAAAATCATATTATGAGTTTTTGGATTTTCTTTAGATTCTGTGTATCACACAAGTGGAAACATTTGCAAAGTCAGCAGTGTATCAAATACTTCTTTTCCCCACTGTAGATACAAACCGTTTACAATATGGTGTTAATAAATTCAACAAAAACCTGTGGTGTTGGTAACCACAAAAACTCGACTTCATTAAACACACAAGAACAAGGAATCTGATTTAGCAACCAGAAACCAGCAAAATGCTAAACAGTCGATTAATAATATTAGCAATTAAATAAAAGTCAAACGTCACAACTTTTTTTTTGATGTCGGTTTGTAGATTTTATTTAGGAGCTGCAGCTACTTGTTACACCATGTTACGTTGCTCGTTATCTAGAACAAGAACCAAAGTTCTTTCGAGCAAAAGGGTGCCATGACTTAGCGAAAAACCCTTACATAACAAAAAACCGTACATCTATTCATCTAATAAAATGTTGCATTTTCCTTTCATCTATTACATCCAATTTTAATGTCGCAGATATAAATACATTAAGTCACGTTTTTGTGCATTTCAGTTTAAAACGTGCTGGGTTGGAGCAAAGGTCGCTGTGCATCGTGAAGAAGGGACACAAACGCTGCTACGTCCCAAAGCGCAAAATAGCACACTATATAGAATGAATAAAGTAGTACCTGGACCATCACAAGTTCCCTAAATGAAAACACACTTAAGCACGACACTGCTAGGTTTGGGATGCATCCCAAAGTCTGGTTAACACCCAAACGATGGAAGATATTTAAATAGTTCGACATTAATTAATCACAAAAGCTATATGGTAAGAGTTTCAACGCTATATAAACAAAAAATAAGCGCAACAAACTGGTGAGAGCAAAACGCAGTTGACTCTCGGTTGGCTTGTCTGCCGTTTTTGCTACTTAGCGCTAGCATAGCTGCTCAAGAAAGAATTAGAATGGCTTAAATTTGTTAAAATAACAACCTGCTGCTCAAAGTACACGGTGCCAGTTACTTCTCCTGTGCCTTTGAGAACGCAGACAGCTTTCAACGCCATGCTTGACAGAAACAGAGCCAAAAACGGAGCAAACGCAGAGAACAGTGCAACTCGAAACGACTACTTCAGCACCCAATAGGCACTCAGAAATGAAGATCGAGATGATTGGTTCAGAGAAAAGGCGTAGAGTGTCGCTGATTGGTCAACTTCAGGAGTCTTACCGCCGTTTTGTTTCAGCGACAATGTTTAAGGGGACAGTAAGGTAACTAGATGGGTACCTGCCGCCTCACAGCAAGAAGGTCATGGGTTCAATCCCAGTATAGAGTGGCCTGAGTCCTCCCTTGTCTGCGTGGACTTACTTCGGGTACTCCGGCTTCCTCCCTCCTGCAGTCCAAAGGCATCTCACACGACTTGTATGTAGTATTCTATGCAATAATTCTCCTGCATCAGAATCCATATTTCTTGCAGGTAGCAGATATATGTTCCTTCAAAATGGCTCAGAGAATTTAAAAGCAACCATATTTATTTTTATATAATACATACATTATATAATATTATAAATAATTATACTATATTATATAATTATTTTAACCCTCCCAGACAAAATAACAAGAGGAAAAAATAAAATAATAAAATCGCAAGTCAGGTGTGAATAACCACTATTACTATAGTACAGATAGTACTAGTACAGATACAGCGTACAGCATGTAATGTTCAATAAACGGTCAATAAGGGGATATCAAGCAGAAGCACCCTCCACATTCTGGTCTACCATAACACTCAAATGTACCCAAGTCACCGTGGACATAGCCTAGCACATTAACATTTTGCCACCTTAGCAGATTGACTTAATTTCTTTTCTTCATTCCTTTAATTTTTTAAAAATCATGTGTACTGCTCACAAAAATGAGTGAGAGATTTCATTATGGGATATTGTATTTAGAAATATCGTATACAACATTTTGTGTGCAGTATTGTAAGTTGCTGTTCCAGCTGGCCGCTTTAACAATCGATTGGTGATAAATCTTGCTAGGATGTATTGCAGAGACATTCCTGGGAAACCCCTGTGGTGTGTGGGCGATCACTAATCCGCTGTTGGAAGCCCTGCCATGACAGGAAAAGTAGGTGCAGGTTCTGCACATAAGGTTAATCTATTAGTGTCCCTCGTATCACTACAATTGGTGAACAACTGTGGACGGTGCTCATGCTTGTCGGCAGAACAAACGATCCTCGCTACTGGTGGTTTGTTTGGTCCATCCAGAGCCAGTTTGCTGTGTGTGTGTGTGTGTGTCGGTGTGTTTTAGGCACACTCCTGTATTACACTTCACTCCTTGTTTACATATTAGCCTGCATAACAGCATGCAGCTTGCTGGGCTGGAATGCACATGACAGTCCAATACACACAAAAAAACTTCAATCGTTACAAAACTTAGAAAGTAATTAAATATACAGTGCTTTCCCCTTGTTGTCCTGTGATAGTCAGTGTAGATGTGTTTGTCTGAGCAATAGTGTAACTGATCAACAGTGTACCTGTCATTAGCAACGTCTCCAGACAAAGGACAGTGAGAGACATTACTGAAAAACCTTTTTAAAGAAAAAAGAGGGGGAAAAATAAATAAACAAGACAAACTCTTTAGCGTTTTTTTTTTTTTTTTTTTTTTTTTAGCGTTTGTTGTGTTCATGATCATCTCAAAATGGGACACTAAGAAGTCGTAATTACTCAGTTTAAAGTTTCCAGCTCAGTTTACTTGTTTTGAACCATTTCTTGACCATTTGATTTTACAGCCAATTGACAGTTTTGTACATAACGACTTTTTGTAATAATTCTGAAATCTGACTTTCATAACACTGTACCTTTAAAAGATTTGTTAAAACAAAGTCACAAACATCTGATTTACTCATGAGTACAATTACTTATTTATTTAAATGCATTTATTCACTGTCAATTTATTAGTCTAAACCTGGGCTGTCTAAAATGGCTGACATGTCATGGAACAGGTCCTGAGAGGGACTGTTGAAAAGGCAACACAAGTCCTGGTAACTAGGTGTGAAACCAGTTCGTTCGTTTTCGTATGAAAATAGTTTATTAAAAGCAAATCCCCATTGCTGAAATATTAAATGAGTTCACATCTCCACAAACTTAAAAATGATACAAACATCTCATTCTCGGTTCAATGCAAACACCAAGTTAAAAACATTACAGCAAAAGGGGCTTTGTCTTGTTTTAGTCAAGCTTTCCATCTTCAACACTCAGGGAAGAATAGTTTGGGGGAAAAAAAATCCTCCAAACCTACAAATAGAGTAATTAAGCATATTTACAGCAGTTATTTTCATTTTTCCACATTTTTTATTTGTTAAGGACAGTATTTCTTCCAGTCCTAGGTGTGGGGTAGCCATGCACTGCCCAGTTTAGCATTGTGTCTGCTCTCAGCACACCCGACTCAACTCATCAGCTACTGAACAAGCCCTTCATGGTATTTACATGGGGGTGTGTAAGAGCAAGAACAGTGCCAAAGTGTGTAGTGCAGGTGTATGAATGACTAGTTTAGTACAACATTTAAGCTCCTTGTGGGACATTCGTTTGACAGGGCAATGCTCCGCATTTGACAAGGTCAATTACAGTACAGCTCAATGAAATCATAAAAGGTCATCCAGGCACAGAATTAGATTAATTTAATCCACTTCCATGGGACAACACATCTTATGTATGTAATATGTCCATTTCTGAGCTGGACATGATGTAAGCTGATCCTAAATCAGCACACTGGCCTTCAAGATAAACTTTTTAAGTTGGTCTTCTTTCCATCACATCTAAGCCCATGCAACGTGATCACACTGATTCCATTTTAGACTGGATTCCTATGCTTTTCAGCAAACACACTAACACACGCATCTGATTAGGTTAAAAAAAATGGCAAGAGTAATTTGACAGCTCCAGTCCATAGCCTACGATTCGTCTGTCTTCTTTTGCTCTGCAGGTTGGCTCTTATGTTCAGCTTCTGCACTCCCTTCACTGGAAGGGGTTGGAACGTCTGCCTTTGCCTGAGGCGGTTCTTTAGCAGAATCAACACTGCGCTCGCGGTTGCTTGAGTCTCTGAGAGTCTCGTGTCCGTTTGGATCGTTCAGTCTGTCAAGTCTGTCGTCCTTGTCCCAGCGGGTGCTTCTCTCTCTCCGCTTGACCCGCTCTTCCTCCCTCGGGGGTTCTCTTTCTCTGTCTGGACTCCTTCTCCAGTCTCTACGCTCCTGTCCTCTCTCACAGCCTCCTCTCAACTCCGGTTCCTCGTGCCATGGTCCAAAGCGCTCACGACCTTCTGGCCTGTCACCAGTGAACTGCCTTCGACCACCAAAGCGCTCCGGTTCCCTATTCCTCTCACACATGAATGGTGGTCCTGGAGGAGGAGGAAAAGGAACCCGCATGGGGTGTGAAGGGGGAGGGCCCATGCCAAAGGCCCCTGGAGGAGGCTCTCGGTGCATCATCTGAGGAGGGCCCCTGGGGGGCATCATCTGCGGATGCATAGGGGGCATGCCAGGCCGTGGTGGAGGCATAGGAAAACGCTGCATATGAGGAGGAGGCATTGGAGGGCGTTGAAGGGGCATTGCTCCTGGTCTCATACCCAAAAGCCCTGGTGGATTTGGCATGTTCATCCCAGGCAGAGGTCCAGGGGGAACTTGGTTTCCTGGTGAAAAAAGGTACACTTATAGCAACAGAGAGTGGAATTACACATTATACCACACACAATTTAATCTTTAAATGCCTTCCCCATTATATGAAAAGGAGAAAGTATTTCCCTGCATTACAACTTACAACTCAAAATGGTCTAACTGAGTGACTAAAAACTAAAAAAAGATGCAGGGAGATCAATCAGTGAAGGTGGGGCCATTTATGAGAAGATAAATACTTTGCTTCCAGCATTACAACTTGCTGCTCTTAACTGATTTTATTCATAAAAAAGACAATGCAGAGTGCAAGCAAAGCCTAAATAAATGTTTGTTTAAACTCAGCAATTTGGTGTCTCATTTATATTGGCTGTCCTTTATTAATTGTTTCACTGGCCAAAAAAACTGTGACATCAGCATTACAGATTGGCTACAGATCACCCTGATGTCGACAGCATTGAAAAAACCTATATTGGCCCACCACTAACTGCTATTAAAAATCACAATAGTGACTTGCATATAGTCCACTTAATTATTCATTGATTCTTTTAAAATGGTTATGAAACTCAGTAACTCTTGAGACTGATGCAGAGCAATGATTAACTCACTGAATTTGGGGTTTGTTTTACTGGAGCGAAAAAAAATCTCTTTTCCAAGTTCCGTTATAACGTGTTGCAGATTGTACAATAAAAAAGGTTTACATTCTGCAACTGTTTTTGTGTAATTTTGTGGGGCAAAGTAAATCCTGTATTAATAAAAGACACTGTGCTCATGGCTGAATATTCTCAAAATATCTTGTACTAAATATGATCATAAAGATTCAAACAAGCATTTACACTACCGAAGCATTATATTGACCCAAAACACACTTTTAAAGCTTTTCAACAAACAAAAAAAGGGTTAAAAAGTGCTCTTCCATACTCAACTGACTTAAAAATGATATAGCATTTATGGGGCATTTGAAGACACAGAAAGCCAAGCGTTCATTAGCATCAGAAGATGCTTTTATGAATATTGTGAAAATATTAAGAAATGTCAAAATGGTACATACTGAAGGCCAAATCAAGCATCAGAATGGGAAAGAAATGTGATTTTGAATGCATCATGGTTGTTGGTGCTAGAAAGGATAGTTTTGAGTATTTTAGGAACAGCTGATCTAGTGGGGTTTAGGGTTTAGAGAGACAGGTCTGAAAAAGAAAAATATCCAGTGAGAAGTGGTACTCCAAGTGAAAATGTACTGTTAAAGCGAGAGGTCATAGGACAATGGCGAAACTGGTACTGGAACAGCAACTCAAGTAGCTACCCATTACAACAGACAACACATCAAACTTAAGTCACATGGGCTACAGCAGCATCAGATCTGCAGCCAGTCCTGTCAGCTAAGAAAAGGTAACTGAGGTTACAATATGTATGGACTCACCAAGAATGAGCAATATCAAATTAGAAAAACGTGGCCTGGTCTGAGTTTGCAGTTTCTACTGTAATATTCAGATGGTTTGGTCAGAATTTGACGTAAACCACTTGAAATCATGGATCCATCCTGCCTTGAATCACAACTTCTGAACTTCCAAACAGCTGGTGCTGGTTATGTTTTTCCTTGCTACACTTCAGACCCCTTAATACCAACTGAGCATAGTTTAAATGCCACATAGTATTGCTGCTGAACGCACCCATCCCTTTCCTTGTGATCGTCTGTGTATCAGGTCACAAAGCTCAAATGGTGAATGTCACTGTCATGTTCAAAAAAACAGTTTGAGACTGTACTTATCTGGAACTACCTGTGACCATGTGACCAGGTTATACTTTTACCATTCTTCAGCTGTCCTGTAGTGGTAAGCATGTACCCACCACAGGTTCAAGTCTTCTTTTGGTATAGCCCATCCACCTTGGGTATGATGTTCTAAGAATTCTGAAAACTTTCCTGTTAACCACAGTTGTATAGAGTGGTTATCTGAGTTACTGACGCCTCCCTGTCCGCTCGAACCAGTGTGGCCATTCTCTATTGACCTTATCAACAAGGCGTTTCTGACCACAGGACTTTCAATCTCTGGATGTTTTTCCTCCATCGCACACTTCTGTATAGACTCTATAGACTCTTTAGCATGAAAAACCCAGAAGACCATCTCATTTTCTCTCTGACGACAGGCTTGGCTCGTGCAATTTGTCTGACTTGTAAGCTTGTCATTTACTTTCACAATCTGAATTCATTAAAGTTTTACGGACCATTCTGATAGTTCATAAATACATTACCTATATCTGCTGCCCCATATCTGTGTATTATGCATTACACTGCCTCCACACAACTGACTGGCTGAATGCTTCTAAATACGAGTCCCAGGTAATCATAAAGTAGTCTAACTTTACCTGGAACAGCATTAAAACCATCTGCAGCTTCTCGGTTGAGTCTGGAACCCATGGATGCCGGATCACTAGGCATTTCTTCACCCGTCCCGGTAACTGCAGTGTTAAAAAAGCAACACAAGTATGACATGGCATAAATGTTTACAGACTACATCGGTTTACTGACTCAAATCAATCAATCTGCAAGTCCGACCTGGTGGCATTGCCATTCCTGAATTGGGTGGAGGGTGTCCTGCAGAGCCAATAGGAGGCATAGTGCCAGGTGGAAGAAATCCTGAAAGCAGTTATAAATAAGGATACTGATGCCTAACACGAAAAAATATGATCTGTCTTAGAGAATTTAAAGATAATAACGCTAATTAATAAACGCAACATTCAAGACGCAATGACAATAAGGTTACGGTACCAGGATGCATCTGCATGGGGTTAAATCCAGGCCTTAGAAATGGCGGAACACCAGACGGAGGAAATGCTGGAGGTGGGATATTCATGGGAGCAGGAAAACCAGGGGGCGGAACCCCTACTGGTCCAGCAGCTCCAACAGGCCCAGCAGTCCCAACAGCTCCAGAAATCCCAGCAGGCTGAACTGGAGGCACCTAGTGGAAAGACCAAATAATACACACTTATATACACACAATTTAAAAATATACTTTCAAGTCAGTCTTTATTTTGTTGATCTGCATTTTGTTCATGTCATTATTCATTAATACATTTTATAAATAATACGTTCTTTTGGCATTCAGTGCCATTCTCTCATACTTGTGCCATGTAAAGCACATAGAACTTCAGGAGACTGTGTGTGTTTGGGCATACACACATCTCACACACAGATTGAAGCAGATGGGCTGTAGCACAAAAGACCACACTAACTGCCACTCTTGTCAGCTAAGAACAGGCACCCGTGGCTACAAGTTTTCATGGGCTTACCCAATTGCACAAAAGAAGATTGAAAAATGTTGCCTGGATTTGATTTCTGCTATGACATCAGGACGGTAAAGGCAGAGTTCTGCATAACATGGCTGTGTTTACCGCATTCAAATTACCTACACAGTCACCAGATCTTAATCTCACAAAGATCAGTCACAAAGATCTTAGATCTTTGCTTTATAGCTGTGCAGCCGACAAATCTACAGCAACTGTATGACACTATCATGTCAATATGAACCAAAATCTCGAAATACATTTTTCACCTTGTTGAATCCATGCCACTAATTATTATGGCAGTTCTATGGCCCATCAATATTTTAGACAGTACAATTTAAGTGAATCACCAATTCATTCATGAATCAAATTCATTAAAATTGTTGATTAAATCACTTTTCTTCTCCATTCTAACGCCCAGTTGGAATTTCAGCACTTTGGATTGACCATGTCGACAAAACTAAATGTACAGAGTTGCCTACATGTGATAGGCTAATTAAATATTTGTGTTAATGAGGAGTTGAACAGGTGTACCTAGTGCTGGGCCAGTGTTGAATTCCTGCATTATTCATTTGCATAGCAGAAACACCACTCTTCAAAAATCAGCAAGTTATATAATATTTTTCACTGCTACAACTACTACTGAGCACAGAGTAGAGCAGCACTGCTAAACAGCATGCTGGGGAAAGCTTGATAGCAAGGTAGCATAACATAACACCACAGCCTAAACTGTTAATAGCTGGAAAAGGCTTTATCTGATTAAAGAACAGAAAACAGAAATGGATTCTAAAGCGACAGTGTGAATTGTTCTGTTTATAATACGCTGCAGATTACACAAATAAAAACTGCTTACGTTAGACAACCGTTTCATGCACTCTGATTTGTGTGATTTTGTGGGGTGACGTAAACCCTGGAGTAATCAAAGCCTCCATTATAAACAAATTTCTAGTAAAACGGATTTGGACGTTTTTAAGCGTTATCGCTTACGTTGTACAATGTTTCCACTAGCTTTAATTCATAAATCAGTTCAGATGTGTAAAGCTTCAGCCACTCAGAAGCTCTTCAGCATGTATGGTTTGGATTTCATACAGTGCAAAAATTAACCATGAGGGCGCAACTCCCAAAATGTTAGGAAAAACTAGTTTAATAAAACGTTTAAAACGGCATGACTGAGTATGCAGAGTTTGACAGAGCAAACAAAGCCAAAGAAGCTAAAGCTGGCGAAAGCTGCTTACTGAGTACAACAGTAAAGTAAGCTACAAACCTATTTTAAAGTCCCTTACTCCCTACCAAAAATGCAATGTTAATAGAGTGAAACAGGTAGAATCCTTACAAGTACAGTGATACAAATTTGGTCATGCCGCCCAGCACTAGGTGGACCTAAACGATGTTTGCAGCATGTACAAAATGAAGGTTTTAAGGGCATTAAAATGTGGAGCCCACAATAGTTACCTGCACATGATGCAAAGCTGAAGCCTGGTCTATCTGACCAACATCAGTTCTACCATTCTGAGGTGCACTGTCCGCATTCTCCAGCTCATTCTGGATGCTCTTCCACTCTGAAAGAAATAAACAAGGACACAAGAAAACTAGATCATCCACACCAACAGGTCCATGTGCATTTCCATTTGGTTTTATTGTTGTTCAGAACTTCTTAGTACTTATATTTATCCATGCTTGGTTCATGCTCTTATTTCTTAATGATGAAAATGAATAATTTTGCCCAGCGTTCTGAAGACATCTTATAGAGCAGAATTACTAGAATTAGAATAACTTTGTTATTTCTGAAGTTTAAATAATTCAAAACCATTTCTTACAACAAACATTTTCACAGTTTCGCAACAAAAATGTGGCCTGAAATTAAAATGATTCTAAATAGCTAGATATATAAATAACTAAGTGCTATCTTAAATTAGAAATAAGACCATGTTGCCATGCCCAGTTTGTCAAACGTGGAGAAAAACATGCAACACAATCACTATTATAATCACTCTGCAATGAAAAATTATTAAAAAAAATATTTTATATTTTAAAAATCCCACGAGATAAAGAATTGTGTTAGTACAAAACCAAAAAAAACCCAAATGTCAATTCTTAAAGAGCAAATGGAAATAAAAGGCAGAAAGGACAGATGATATAACTACATGGACGCACTGTTTAACATCCCTACGATCAACATAAGTCACTTTAACGCCTAATGTCTAATGTGTTAAGAATTCTAACAGGAAATACAAATCTGCTTTGTCTTATTCGTGTGTGAATGACAGTAAACTAGAGCAATCCCTTGTAACAGCTGCTGACCAAAGAGAACAGTCTTAAAGGTAGAAAACACATGGTTATGTTTATTTTGTGTTCAGTAAGGATTTCAAATTTTAGGAAAGATACAAATATAAGAACCACTGTGCTGTACAGTCCAAATATTCTACTAAATGTTTTCATGTTGTATTTTAATTAACATTTTTGGTTAAAACGTCTAAAATCCAGTAACATCCGGTCAACATCCATTTCTATCAAAGCCCTGTATCACAGAACGTAATCAGGATGTTAAAAGGTGCATACATGTCATTTACATTTCAATTCTTTGTGCTGATTGCAGATAAAGCCTGTTACCTGGGGAGAGTGTATCCGTGTCCAACATGCCTCCTTCTCTGAAAGCCTCCAGATCCTCCAGTTTAACACTGGACCAGGGGATATAGGTGACACCAAGTTCCACATCCCAAAACTGCTTGAACTCTGTCTTGATGCCTTTGTTTAGAGCCCAGGCGATCTGTGGAAACGGATTAAAAGAGGTCATCTGTGTTTTAGACTGCTCACAAAAATTAGAAGATATTTCAAAATGAATATGAAGCGATTAAAAAAAAAAAAGCACTTGATTTTATTTAATTATACAAGAAAAAAGTCAAGGAAAGATTTTTTTTTATAATTAGTGCAAACTAATTAATGTATTATCGTGATTGAGTAGCAAGTGATATATTCATGGGGGTGAGCAGAAGCATGTTAAACTGGATGAGAATGTTACACATTGTCTGTAGGGTGTATGGTCACCCAAGACTGCCAAAAAACACTGACAGTGATGGGGCATGGACAGGATCAGACTGTGCCACATTGCTTGTTGGGATCCT
>JAYJMA010032260.1:0-11646 GCA_036873895.1 Parotocinclus cabessadecuia | reverse complement strand
AACTGTGGCAGCTTGGCAGAGGTGGGATTTGAACCCAGGACCATCAGGTCCAGAGTCCAGTGCATTAACCGCTAGGCTACCACAGACCCAATTTTTCTCAGTATTTCTCATACTGTCTCAACTTTTTCTGATTTAGGATTTTTTTTTTTAAATGTTTCCACTAATGTACGTATGTGTAACATTAAAGAAGAAAGAAGCAAGGATGGTTGAAAGTAAAAACTAGTAGTGTGTGGAATAAATTACAGTGTCCATAAAGCCACATCCACCTCTCACCTACGTCCAAGGCCTTTGCTGAACCACAATACTTACTAAGCTGTATGAACCAAGTATACTGCTCACAAAAATTTAGGGATATTTTAAAATGAAATCGCCTTCATTAACTTATACAATATAGTAGATAATATATGCATTGAAGTATGATAAGAAAGTCTTGAAAGAGGAAGATGCAAGAAACAGACCTTCAATATACCAAACATACAGTATAAGCAGCAAAGGTGTTTTCGAAAGTGTTAGTCAAAAGGAAAAAAAAAAGAATTAAACGTAATGACTGCTTTATCATAAATACACCTTATTCATACCATAATTTCACCTTATGACCTGAAGATGCATTTGCATTCTCCAAATCTCTTTCATGTGTAATAACTAAGTTATTGTGTATTGTTATTGTGTCTTGTGTACACTTGTTTAGCAAAAATGCCATGCCCCATCAATGGCCTGTCTTAGAACATAGTGTCAGATAAGATAAAGGTGTATTTGAATTACTATTATGCATATTCTTCTAAAATATAGCAATAAGAGCAAGAGAAACAGGTTGAAAGAACTCAAACATTATGGGTTATAAGTTGATAATATTTCTTACTTTCGTTTCATTTTGGATCATTTCTCTTGTTCCCATGTGGATTTATATCCATACCTGTCCAACAGCACTGTCTAAACAACCAAATAATTACCAACAGTAAGTACACTGTAGCTTGATCATAGAAAAGGGCAGGTATAAACAGTCCTGGCTTCCCAAAGAGGAGCAAGTGGGTGGTCACTGTGAGAGCAGGGAGATGGAGACGAGATTCAAAATAAGAGATTCAAAATTCAAAACAACACATGACAATTTCACAGAAAGATTCAAGCAGCTTATCCCAAATTATAAGGCACTCTCAAGATTTGGAAAAATGAAAGGTAAGTCATGGCGAGGGGGACACAGCATTCCTTGTTGTGCAGTATCAGTGTGTGACTTCCTGAGAGACAATGAGTAACATTATAACTCCAGAACTCACTGCTGACTGCTCGAACATATTGTTGTAGCTAGAGTCATGCTGATAAGGCTACTTTGAATCCTTGAGAGGAGGAGGGAGAGTGAGGGAGAGAGGGAGAGAGATCAATTGTCCCTTTAATCTCAGGTTTACAGAACTTCAAATGAAGGGCTGAAGGCAACACGCTAGCCTGACATCCAATTAGACTCCTTGTATGCCACAAAATTATTTGTTTATGTACTAACTAAGTGATTAGAATAACACCACCAAGGGGCCTGTTTGATAGATTTTTTATTCTACCCTCCCCAGTACTGCATACTGTAATAAACCCAAATCGTTGTCCTTGTGTATGAGGGTTGCAGCTTTGTTTTTAGTTTAGGTTTTAGTTTGTCAAACCACTAACAATTAAAATCTAATATGTTTGTGCCGTGTTTTTAACAACAGACACTGTACCAAAGCACTATAAAGGTCTGACAGTGACAAAGGAGATTTGCCTTGAACAATCATTTAGAATTTCACTAATGAAAAAAAACATTCTCCTTTGAATTTGGTAGCTCTGAGTAACAAGACTTCAACAAGCATACAACAAGTAGTTCAACATTACAACAAGTCATTTAGAAAAAAAATAAATAAATAAATATATATATATAATATAAATAAATTAATTGTATCAGTCCTTTAGGGGATGGGACTGATCCCTTTGAAATTTTTATTTATAAATATTTCTATACTGATTTATTTATTAATCAAGCCCACACACACACACACACACACACACACACACACACGAGTTGACCTAACACTTGTCTTTGGATTGTGGTAGTAAACCAAAATATAATCAAGAAGACAATCTACACACTGACAACAGTTAAAGTTCTGTGTATTGTTTACATTAGTGTCCAAATAAAATAGGAGGGATGTTTCTGTTGTTTCTTTTTCAGTAGTTTATTGGCAAGGCAGGTGTGTGTGTGAGTGTGTGTGCGTGTGCGTGTGCGTGTGCGTGTGCGTGTGCGTGCGTGTGTGCGTGTTCTACGATGGGTTGGCGTCCCGTCTAGGATTGTTCCTGCCCTTGCGCCTTACGACCCTGTGTGGATTAAGTGGAAGATAATGGATGGATGGACTTTTGGATTTTGACATTCTTTGTTAGAATGACTTTGTTTTGTGCTGTTGTTTTGCTGTATGACTGATTCTGTTCACAGAAACAGTCCTGACATTTTACCTTAGAATATGCTGCTCTAATTCAGTTTATATTGTCCTGTCACTCGCAAGTCATCCAGATACAGAAATAGAACAGGATAAACTCCTGTTGCTACCACCACCATGTTTCACAGATTAGCTAAGATTTTTATGCTGGAATTCAGTGTTTTTCTTTCTCCAAACATAATGTTTCTTATTTAAACATTAGGTTGCTATCTATCCAGAAAATGTTTTTCCCAGTTTTTCCAGTCCTAATTTATACATAAGTCCTTAGACAAGGTTTTGTAGCCCTTGTCAGCCTGCACCAACAACTTTTTTGAGGTTGTGTTATGCCGTTATACATTTCAGACAAGATACACCAGATCAGACATGATAAATGCCTAATGTTTAATTAAATTGATTTGGATATGTTGATTAACCAATAAGAGCTCAGATGTGGAGTGGTATCATATCCAGTTAATATATGTTTTTACCTAAAGTCTGAGTGCACTAAGCAATTTGTATAGTTATATGTCTCCATTAGAGTATATTCAATTAGAATTACTGATGAAACAAGACCTTTAGTTTCGTTACATCAATAGTAAGTAATCAAAATCTACTCTTACTAAAGTATGAAGTGTCTTGTTTTTGCATGGCTACATTATTAAGTTCTAAATCAGTAAATGGGTCAACTCTCTCTGTTTATAAAATAGCTGACTCATTTTTCGACCTACCAGGAAAACGCTGATGTTATCACAATGGAACAGACAACAATATCTTAGAAATTTCATTTATAGTTTTATAGCTTACCCTTCTAGTTTAACAAGTCTGTATTTTTAGCTCAATTCTTTAGGCTTATATGCTCATATTTACAGGGTCAGACTGGGAAAGTTAAGTCTTTTATCCAGACAATAAAGAAAAGTTTGGTTAGTTTTTTCTATCATTGATGCCTGGTTGCACAGATGTTTTGTGGTTTAAAATAGAGATTTCAAGTAACTGTCTATATATTTCTTCTCAGGTCATGCAAGTTTCTGTAAATGCATGTATTTACTTTGATAATAGAAAACATTTTAATAGTTTCCATAGTAGTACCATAGTTGGTTATTTAAAAGAAAAGTTTTCATTCTTAAAGCTCCACTATTATATAAACCAAGTACCTGCAGTGTACAGTGTGGTAAAAATATTCATTGCTGAACTACATGACAATTCACACATACGATAATGGCTTTTGAGACCTCATCAGACAAAAGATGACCCAGTCAATACATTAGCTATGTTAATTTTTATTTGTAAGTTAATGATGATCAAAAGAGGAAATTCAGTTCGACCCTAACAGAATGAAATTAATTTACTGAACCAGCAGTGTATCTTGAGTCAGGATGTTGGAGGAGCCTACCCACACACCTCTGGGACCCCTGGTTGCTTTTTGGTCGGCTATACAATCCAAGGAGCCATGATGGCAGCAGCTCAAGGAGCTTTTAAATCAAAACCGAATCCTAGCTACATGATTTGGGGAAATTCCAGGGGTTCGTGTACCAATGTGCACTTCACCCAGCAATCTCTTAGGTTTGCCTCAGATATGGGTATATATAGCTTTCCTATATGGTAGGCATGTTACTAGTGTGGGCCACCCAAGCTGGTATGTCTTCCAACTGCCGCACCTACGTCGAATTTTTCAGCCAGTTCAGGGAAGTCTCTGACCGTCCAATCTTTTCTGGTAACCCTACCCACCACATCCTGCAGTCCCCATGCAGCCTGATCTGGCATTACAGTTTATCGTGGAAATAGATATATGTGAGTCGGGGGTCAGCGCTGTCCTCAGAGATCTGGACCTGAAGGTAGACTCCACCACTGTGCCTACTTCTTGTGCCATCTATTCCCCACCAAGGGAAATTAGTAGTGAAGAAGACCCTGAAGGAGTCGAGACACTGGCTAAAGAGTTTTTATGGTATGGACCAATAACCTGGTGTACATCCAGGCAGCTAAAAGGCTAATCACCAGGCAGGCTAGGTGGGCCCTCTTCTTTAGCTGCTTGAATTTTAAATTCACGTATTGGCTTGGATCCCAGAATGTAGAGCCGGCCACTCTTCCTCACCAGCTCTCAAAGCCTGCTCACCCTTACGTCCAACATTACCTGGGAGGTCTACAAGGCCATCATCTCTGTGCTCATATTCCACAGTGTCACAGCATCCCTAGATCCCGACATGTTGGATCGGGATTATATCACTCACTGCACACAGACACACCAGGGCATTTATGCACTTTGAGCACCTTAGTTAATAGATTGCTGTGTTTAAACTTTTTCCTGTTTTTGGTCTCTTGTGTGTTATATTGCACTTCAGTTCAAACGATTTGATTTGGAAACACCAAACACACGTTCTTGGACCATGGGAGGAGTCCCTGGAGTAAGCCCATGTGGACCACTGGGATCGAACCCAGGACCTCTTGCTTTGAGGTGATGGTGTTAGCCATTGAGAATATTCACAATGAAAAATTGCTATTCACTAGAGTAACTGCTGGGGGCTGGTTGCTGCCAGATTAGTGTGAATGAAATTCAGCCACATATGCAAACCCCTGTGCAAGATACATGTGTATGTTGTGCTGCAAAATCAAAAGTCCTGGAAATATTTTTCCCAAAAATCTCACTTTTGAAAAAACACCAATAATCTTCAACCTCAACCAGCCACAGTTCAACTTTTGCCCTGGCATGAATCGCCTGCATTTGTTTTATCAATGACAAAGACACAACTATCACTTCTAAAATAAGTATATTCCAAGTAAAAGGTTGTTTTTTAACCAGGTTTTTGAGAAGTATCCATACAGAAAAAGCCCAGGACTGATGAAAACCACAGAAAATTGACTCATATTGCCATGTGCTGTGAAAAACATCCCATTGGAGAAGTTAAAGGCTGCCACATAAAATATGAAGATATGCATGTTGAATTAATCAATTTTATTCAAACAGCTTATCCAATGATGGTATGCAAATCTCAGAAGTTTAAAAAGTCATAAGTTGGACAATTTTCATCTGATTCTATAAAGTATTTCAGTTTTGTAAAGCTCTCTGTCTCTTTATTTTCCTTTTTTTGCGAGAAGAGGGTGTTTTTGCCACTCTCACATTTGCACTAGGATACATGTTTATTAAGTGAGTAAGTATAACAAGGCTCAGTAACTAATTTAGCCTATCAGTTATTTTTTTAATTGTGCATTTATTCATTCCGTTTTGTCCCATTTCTGTCTGCTATGGCAAATAATTCACCTTCAACTTTTACTCTGCATAAGTCCTGCACTGCACTGTACTGTCTATACAATTATCCTCCACCTCATCCATATGAGTACAAAGATTGTACTGTTAAATAACGAACATGTTTAAAGTTTAAACTTAGAAGAGTTAAACAAAAAAAACTGGTCAAGCTAAGTGCTCTGATTGCTGAGAACCTCAGTGAGCTGCAAAAAGAATGAGACTGTTTAAACTCCAGCATAACTACAAAATGACAGAAAGCACCTTCAGAACAAATTTTATGATTATAATAATCAATCCACTATGAAAGCTTATTGGGAAGAGCATTGTTACTTGAAAAGAGTATCTTTTTAATTACTCATACATTCAAATTATTTCTAGCATTTATTTTCCAAACTGAAGGCATGTATCCAATAGTCACAGTTTGCCACTGATTTTACACAAATGGATATTCCTCACATGTGAATCACTGGTTATAACCTTAAATAATCACATGTATTATTCCCATTAACAGCCAAATATATTAATACGAAACTTTTTTCACTGCTCTGCTGGGTTATGAAGTCTGCGACTAATGGCTCCACTAAAGAAGCACACTTAAAGAGGCTAAAGGTGTAATTTGCTTTTAATCATCTAAATTAAAATACAGAATAGCCAAACACAACCTGCATTAGAAGATAAACAAAGACTGTGATTGTGTCAGATTGTCTAAAGGCAGGCTAATGCTAATTCACATTGTCCAGACTGCTTCCTTCGATTTCTGACATTAAATCTGTCACAACAACTATCCCTTGCCATTTATTAACATTTACTTGATTGATTGAATTAATTCATTATTTGTGTTAATCTCCCCAAAACAGCCTGTAGGTTGGCAGGATAGAAATTACTCAGTGGAGCATAACTAATTGCCCTGATTAGCATATTCAAATGAAGGTCATTATGTTGCGTACAGAATGATGCTTACAGTAAACACAGGACCAAGAACGTTAACATATTTAGCTTCTTTAAAGGTTGTAATTGTGCCCTGTTTAAATATGCAGTGCAGCTTCCAAAGGATGAGAATGATGAGTGTGCTTTTTCTTCCTTACTGCCCTTCCTCTCTCCATCATTCAGATATAATATATCTATAATTATTGGACAAAAATACACTTTTCCCATTTGGCTAAAATAAAATGTTTTATATAAGGTGCAACGTAAATCATTCTGTTGTTGCTTTTACTGTTATATCCTCAAGGTCACTGTGGCTTTTACTGTTACTTCTGCTAAGAATCAGAAATACTTCCTTGTATTTTCAGAGATTATGGCCTTAACTCTGTAGTAACAGAAACTTTTATTTTTCTTCATTCATCAGATTTCTTATTTGGTTTGCTGCAAATGTGCTTTCAAAAGCAGAACTGAATCCTATTCACTCTCTTGTAAAGTCAAGGACAAACATGTATGTGGGTGAATTGCTACCAAGTTCTCTGAATCCTCACTGCAGAGAGGACTAAACAGAAGCACCCTATAATTCAGCTGGCAGAGTTCACAAGGCAATTAGCAAGAGTTCTCAGTATTTTGTAAGCTGCTGACCTTCAGGATGTTCGACTTTTATTCACATTTATGATCCATGGCATGAATAGGTTGGCCTTAAGCTGTATGGTTCAACCCAAGGTCTTATTAATGTCCCAGCATCCTGATGAAAAGCATCAAACAGGTGTCTTTCGCCACCTTAATATTATCTAGCTATGTTATATACTCAGTTTAAACTTGTTCATAAGCGTAGCAACAGTGGCATAGTCAGAGTATTGTGCAGGGACAAAAATTAAAAAGGCACCTACTGTATAATATGGGGCCCCACCAGCTCACAGAGAGCTATGATGCGCCGTGTAAGTCTTAATTCTTAATTGACAGAATAATGTTATGTTATTATGCGAACCAGACTGCACAGATAACTATAAACGGTTATAATATTTATTTCACCAACGCCTCTGTTTACCAACACTGGGGGAACAATTAACATTTAGCTATTCTTGTACATTTGATGTACTTTAATGCATCAGGCTTGTCCACATATTTAATCTGGGAACTCAATGCCATCTGCCAGTCCTTACCTTTTTGCTTTTGAAAAAAAACTCTTCTTTTGAATTCCGTTGTTATTGCTTTCACAATCTGTAATACACCCTATCTACTGTGTTGTATGATGCTGACAAATTAATTTACTTTTTTTTTCAGTTTTACTGAAGATAATTGTGATCACTATGCATAGACCAAGAACAGAAACATTTGAGCATCACTTGCTGAAGGTCTGATGGCTCATTTACAGGCCATGTTCTGAAGCAGCTTCACTACGGCATAAACGATTTTCTGGAATCTCAGAGCATCATCGCAGCAGATACCCCACCTTGTGTCGCTCATAAACTAAAGTGGAATCATGCCGGCATGATTTGGTCCAAGACTAGGTTGAGACACATATACACATATATATTTACACATATAAAGACTTCTTATTATGACTGACTATTTCTGGCTTCCACTCATATTTGCAACTCTGTAGCCTGGGCCCCTGACACCGTCCACTTCCTATCCATTCTCCTCAAGAAGTGTCATTGCAACATTCTCCAAATATTTCTTTTTTGCCTCCAAAAAACTTCTTCCAGTAGACTTTATCTGAAGTTGCTTTATCTTATCATGATTACCAGATGTTTCTCTTTGTTCATACTTTAAATAAGAAGATTAAATCAAACAATTAAATAATCCTGTCAGGAAATTATTCTGTTTTTGGATTATTTACAGCTGGTTGATGGTCCAACAAAGCTAAATAGCTACATCTTTACTTAATCTCCCTTTCCTTAAGAACTCCATTATTATCATCACTATCATCATCTTTTTCATTGTCACCATTTCTCCTCCTAGCATCATCTGCATCCTCTCTTTCTTCCTTTTCTTTGGCATTTGCATCATCATCATCATCATCATCATTGCCATCAATATAATCTGATATCATTGTTTCCCTCTCTATTATCCTTAACATTGTTATCTTTAATCTTACTTGCATCCTTTGGCTTTCTGATATCAACATCACCACTGTCTATGCTGTATTTTATTACCATTGATTATACACTTATTGACAACAAAAATAAATCACTGAAAGTACCCATTAGACAATCTCTAGCCAAGATACAAGAAAACATATGCCTGGGCATTGTAGATGAAAGGTTTTGTATGTTATCTTGTGACACAGTTGCCCACAGATGATGTTGCTGGGCCTGTAGATCCTGCAGACTTGTAGATTTCTGAAGGGTAGTAGTGCATAAATGTGGGCAAGGTTTATCCCTGTAACAATGTCATGTTACTAAATGTTACTAAAGATCAAAAGCTTCCAGATCATAGCAGTCCTAGTTTCTCCTTCATGACAAAACTACAAACAAAGGTGATGGTGGCTGGCTGTTAATGGCAGGACACATAATTGATGCAAATTCCACACGGAATCCTCCACAAGGAGGACACAAATTCATAAGCAATTTCCAAATGCTAAGCACTAAGAATTGGTCCGTGGTGCGAAGGTACGGTGGACAATAAAAATGTGGGAGCTGCCTGTAATTTTTGGTGGTTCAAACAATCCTTTCTACTGGTGATTTGTCTGGGCTGTCTGAAACACTGTTCCCAACACTGCTGCACCCACTCTTAAAATCTGTCAACTGGACAAAATGTCTTTGAGACATATCTAGCCCTCAAAGATCTTACCTTGGCTGAAAGTGATCTACCACAACGGCACACAAGGAAGCAGTACACAAGCACGCACCTTAGCTAGGCTTCAAGGTTAAAAATGTGATACATACATATATTTGCGCAACAACTTGTGTACATACATTAGTATTTAGTAATTGTTCATCTGTTTCAATCTTTGCAACTTCAAAGAAAGCTTGCTTATTGCCTATATGCAGTGTGGATTTTAAATGTGTATTTTAAACTTAAAAAATACTAGATAGATATTAGCCTAATTTTTTTTGCACCCTCGCAAAAATGCAGAAAAGACATGTTAGCATCCATTCAAGATGTTCTAACTGTAAGCAGAGATTAAGAGTCCAATTCAAAAGCTTATCAAAAGTGTTTTGCGGCATCCATAGACTCCTGTCATGGACTCCATGAATCCACTTTTGGAGAGCACCCTGGAAGGCTTTATGTTGCAAGGGAGACTGTAAGGCACTGCATATTATTTTCTTCAGTGGGTTATTTTCACTGTTTCTCACTTGCTAAAAGCGCCCAAGAGGGCATTTCATGAGCTTTTGTCCCCCCACCAGAAAGGCACCTGTAGGGAACATTAAGTTCATCCCATTACTATCCCACTATATCACACTATTTCTCCAGCGGAGAGGGATTTGTTAGGAAACATCCGCACATTCTCACACATGTAGGGCACACATATCATGTGATCACATATTGAATAGTTAGGTATTTGTGAAAGATCACTCAGCCATACACTGTGCAGAACACTTTTGTCATGTAAATTTATGAATGAGACAACAATCCATAAATTCTATCATAATCCATAGGATTTATTCCTTCTTTTCTTAACCTGGTTCTCTGATATGGTCACAAGCAACAGGCCTAGGGGAAAAAATGCAATAAGTACATACATCAGACCATTTTGTACTTATGTTTTATATACTGCTCACAAAAATTAGGGGATATTTGTCAATGTCATCCATAATGAAATATCCCCTACTTGTTATGAGCAATGTAATATTGATGTTTAGTGATGGAGGAGTTGAAAGGATTAATTGAAAAACTCTTAATTATATAATTTAATATTGGTTTTATGTTTTATTTTTCTAATAAATTTATCATTATGATAGTTGTTCTTACACTCTCTGACATAAAAAAGTAAAGCACTCAGATAGAAATGTTGAATCGCTGCAAAACTTGGCATGCAGTTATGTCTGAAGCAGCAGAGCTGTTCTGATCTAGCTGTTTAGAGATAATGTGAGCAGGGATTCCATGTGGGTATGTACACATGGTGAACAGGCTTTGGACAGAACACCAATAGAGAGAATAATTTGATCCACCTACAAACACTAGCCGCTTCAGCTTGTTGTCCACCATTTAGATACAGGTGGCACCTTCACTACACACCCCTGTCTCTGCCTGGACCATTTCCAGGTAATTACCAGAAGAAAATTTGTTTTCATGGCATCTATTATGTTTCTCGCTTTGACAGTCAGTCACCTTCACTTGAACAAGAAGCCCGTGCTGCTGTAATCTAGGATCATATTGTCTTTAATGATGATTACAGGTTCTGTTTGAGAGCTGATGACAGTCGGGTTTGAATATGGAGGACTTGTGCCGAAGGATTCAATTCAGCTTTTTGTAGTAAGGCACTGCATCAACTGCTGATGTGATGACCCGGTCAGAATATGTCAGTCAGTCACCCAGGAAAGGCTTCACCAGTAACAGTTTCCTGACCTACCTGATTACCAGATGTGTCTCCAAAATGAGCACTTATGGCACCAGCTGGGACCCCAAACTTTGAGTATGAAGGATCTACAGGACCAACTGCGGGTGATTTTGTGTCACAGAGGCGTGCCTAGCTGTCAACAATCTATCACCAAGAGGTATACTACCCAAAATTAGCCTCTAAGCAGCAAGCAGCATCTGATATTTCTATGTGGCCGCTGTATTGATTTTGTTAATGTGTGTTTTATATTTAAATTCCATCCTTACATATTTGCATGTCTCAGTACTTCACTCAATAACAATAAAAAACAGCATTTTCCAGCTCTTTGGAAAAGGGAATTACAAGTTCCAATATTTTCAAGTACACCAATTGAATGAGTGAGGTACCAGCATGCAGCCACAGAATAGTATGCCATTTGAATAATGCCATTACTATAGATTGGGAAGAGGACAAGTCCATAAAAGGAAACTGTAAAGAAGGTTTGATGCGTGAGTCACCACGGCATGTATATATATATATATATATATATATATATATATATATATATA
>JAYJMA010032249.1:0-11646 GCA_036873895.1 Parotocinclus cabessadecuia | reverse complement strand
TGTAGATTTATATTATTATTATTATTATTATTAATAAATTTAACATTTAAATTAAATATTTTGTGATAATTTGTATGTTAAGAATTTAAATGTATCATCAACATTTTCTTAGACACTTTACAATTGGCAGTGCTAAATGATAGTAAATTGTTAGTGTTAACGCTAAATGTGATGAAAATGTTGGTGTTATTTTACGAGTGTTCCGCTGTACAAATGGCGCTCCATACTCATATGTAACACTAAACACAGGTAAACTGTTCCTAAATTGCCACAGTTTTGGACACTACAATTATAAATTCATTAAGAGATGTCAAACATTACCCATGTGAGGGGATTTTCAAGTCAAAATATTGATCAGGATTAAAGATTGGGGATTTCAAAATAAGTAATATGACTCAACTGCTTTTAAAGTAAGACATGATTTACTACAATACAAGACATGATTGAAAACAATCGTAAAAAACTTTTGGTTCATTGGAAACTTTTTTATAGATTTTCAATTTCGAATGACTTCAATTATTGGGAAATGAATACGTTTTGTTATTCATGAATTCTCAAAGTCAGAATTGTTAATAATGGCAGTGAAAGGAAATAGGGATCACTCCCAAAGGAAAATTATATCGCTCAAATGTTGACCTCTGTTGTATCAGGATACTTATTTGTGATTCTTACATACATTTGATTGAAAAATGAACTGTGTCACAGGTGTTTCTTCTAAGATTGCTTGAGAGACATTACTTGGCAAAAATGAGACATGAGACACTTCTGAGGTTAACAGAGACAAAGCTGATAATTTGGTTTCATATGCATACCAGCTGTGGGGAGGTTTTTTTCATGAGATCTGTATTAAACACAAAAGGAGACACATGAGATTGCTAAGGTCTTTATCTCACACACATTAGAGTAGCTGAAGACTTGTACTAAAGTACCATTTGTCTTTATCGCACAAAAAATAGGGAATATTAAATATATATAAGTATAAATGATTTTCAGTGTTCGGCATTGACCCTGGTTAGTTTATGCTGGTTAGTGCTGGTCTGGTAGTGATTGAAGTGGTCTTGCTGGTGAAGCTGATTGTCTCACAATATATTTTGGCCTGTTCATGTTTTTAATCAAGCTTTGAGGATTTTTTGAGAACATAAGCCAGAGTATTAACACTGTGTGTTAGCAAACCTGTGATCATTTACTAGATGAAGGCATAGAGCATTTCACAGTTCATTACCAGCAGAAAATGTTCCCAGCTTTTAAGGCTTGTTTAAAAACATACTTACAAATGTAATGTCTGCAAATTGGAGTGTTGTGTTATCCCTTACCGAAAGAATAGTAATTAAGTAATAGTTTTCCTGTGTTATTCTTTCAGTATTACAAATGCACCTGTGGTATTTTTGTGATATTACAAATGGTTCCTATTTTTGAGACACTTTACCTACTTTACTATGTGGGGTATAGCTCAGTGGTAGAGCATTTGACTTCATATCAAGAGGTCCCCGGTTCAAATCCAGGTTCCCCCTGCTAAAGGTTGCTCTTTGGGACTGCGGTGGCCTAGTGGTTAAGGTACTGGGCCCCACCTCCCACGGTTGGGTCCCTGAGCAAGGCTCTTAACCCACAATGGTTTGGATTGTAAGTCTGTATTATTTGTAAGTCACTCTGGATAAGTTCATCTGCTAAATAATGTAATTGTGTTCTTGTCATTTACCTCAACCACACGTTAACTCCGACAAAAATGCCTTCTCTGCATCCTCATTACCCTTTATGTTCTTTAGACCTGGCCTTTGCTGTTTATATCTCTGCCTACTGCTAATTACTGACAGATATTAATTCTAATGGAATGCACTAACGAAGCACACACAATACTGTCCCACAGTCTCCATGAAACTCCTTGGATACCTTCAGGACGATCTCACTGTGACTGTGACTGTGAGAATACGAGGATTGTTTATATACCAAACCACTCCTGATGACAAAATTATTACGTAACCATGACAGAATTGACTGGTACAATGCTAACCACCTGAGGTTACTTATAATGCTCTTATAAGAGCTTGATTGAAATGCCCTGTCAGTGGCTAATAGGAATCCAATGGATGGAGGTATCCAGGGAGTTTCATGGAGACTGTGGGACAGTATTGTGTGTGCTTCGTTAGTGCATTCCATTAGAATTAATATCTAAAGTCAGTAATTAGCAGTAGGCAGAGATATGAACAGCAAAGAACAGGTCTAAAGAACATAAAGGGTAATGAGGATGCAGAGAAGGCATTTTTGTCGGGGTTACCGTGTGGTTGAGGTAAATGACAAGAACACATTTCAATAATTACAGATGCCAACACATTCTTATATGTTCCTTTACACACAACGAAAACAGGACGTGCTCGTTTTGTATTAGGTGGATGACGTGAAATTACTCTAACGCATCTCTAAATATATCCGTGACATTTTGTCACTTCTGGTCCAAAGAATGTTCGAAGATGTTTCACCAGAATTTTATTCCCCAACAAAATTAACAAGACCGGGATTGTAGCAGGTTGTAACAAGATCAGGAAGACTCAGGCAGTCAAAAAGAGTCCCAACTCAGTCAAGTTTAAGGGTGGAATCGGGAATGGGGCTGTAAAGCAACACCACTAAATACTTCACCACTACTTTGTTGTATATGAATTCCTTTCTGGTTACACGTCCCCTTGACTTAGTAACAATACCAATCCTGTCATGCAAGGAGAAAGAAAAACAGCATAAGAATATTCCTCTGTAAAAAACAAAACAAAACATGGTGATAGCATCTGGACCGCTATCTTGCCATCACTGGAAAAAGGAATTCTGAAATTCTAAAGAAAAGTGTTAGAACAACTGTCCATGAATTTATTTTAAACAGGATGTTCATGCAGCAAGACAGCAATCCTAAACTCACAAGACATTCTACCAGACATGCTTAAAGAAGACTAAATTTAATGTTCTGGATTGGCCAAGTCAAAGTCCTGATCTTAATATAATAGAGATGCTGTGAAATAAGTTTTGGTAAGAAAGTCCAACAACATTCAAGATCTGAACCTGCTATTTTTGGAGCCTAAAATTACAGTTACCAGAAATATGTTGTTGCGTTTTCATATTAGATATCGAAGGCAAAGGTTCCATGTTTCTTAATAAATAAATGACCAGTATGCCATTTCTGTCAGTTTAACATGGTTGTCTGCTTGTTTTATTTAGGAATTGAGTGAAAGTCTGGTTATGTATTAGATCATAATTATGTTGAAATATAGCAGTTATAAAGGGTTCACATTTTAAAGCACCACTGTACATGTAAAACCTAAAAGACATCCCGCTGCCTTGATCAATTATGCACATTTTTACTTGTTGTACCTCTTAGTAACTGCAACAGTCTGGATAGAAAAGATGGATGTTTAATGATCAAATCCATTTTACTTGGGCTATGTTACTTTGCTGCACCAAAGTTACAGTCTGAAAAGTCGATTTTATAATATATTATAATTTTATAATCAATTGTTGAGCAAAACTACGACATACCATGCAAATCCACTACAGGCACTACATATTGCATGAGCAAATTTCCAATTGCTTGAATGCTTTCAGTCAGAGCTAGTTTCTTTCTGTTTTTTTCTCATGGAATAAATGACTTCAGCAAATATTTAAAATAATGTCAGCTATGCTGCTATAAAGTAATAATGGAAAAAAACCATTAAGTGTTAATTAGATTTTCATTTCTCATCCATGGCAGAATAACACTCAATTTATTGGTAAATCATTTCATCTATTTCTTGTTTTAACAGGCTTATTTTTTATTCACAGTTCTGTCCCTGCAACTGATTGGAAAGCAGAGTACGGAGGCTGTGGCCCTCTAAATTCTGTCTCATCCAGGATGACAAGACCACAGGTTGCTAAGTCAGCTGCCCGCTTTTGGAAATGGCCTGGTTTTAATCAATATCAGCCCTTGACCAGTAAGTTCTGGGTTAAGCTCCAGATGCTCCCCAGTGACCATCACTATAATGAGCAGGGGAACAGGATGCTGTACTTTAAGGAAGTGGGGCAAATCTCTAAATGCAAGCGTTCAGGCAGAAGCTTAGTTGTTACCAAAACTTCCTGCAAGAACAGCACCTGTCAGCAAAACAGGAACAACAAATATGCAGACTGTACATGGATTTAATCGAGGCTACTTTTTCATTACACATGAAGTAATTGAACTAACGTGTTTGGGATGCAGTTTTTACTTTGAAAACAAAAAGAAAAAGGTAAATGTTATATAATTACAAATGCTGCTTTCAGTTAAACTCCGCAGTTAATCTGTTTTCATCCAGTAACCATTTTCATTGCGGCTTTGTAGAATGGTAAAACAAACAGCTGTGTTTTATTTTATTTTATTCATTCATTCATTCATTCATTCATTTATGAAAACCTGGATCGGATTTTTTTAATTTATTTTTTTTTTTTACAAAATGTGGATCAGGATTTTGGTTGATTAAAAACTGGACCGTATTTTTACAAAAAGTGGATCAGGATTAGGAATTAGAAAAAAAAATGAATCTGGATTTTGGTTGGTGAAAACCTGGACTGGAATTTTACAAAAAGTGGATCATGATTTGGGTTGGAGAAAACCTGAACCGGATTTTTTTAAAAAATTGATCGAATTTTGGTTGGTGAAAACCTGGACTGGATTTTGAAAAAAAGTGGATTGTGATTTTGGTTGTGGAAAATGTGGACCGGATTTTGAAAAAAAGTGGATCGGGATTTGGGTTGGTGAAAACCTGGACCGGATTTTTACAAAAAAAGGATCGAGATTTTGGTTGGTGAAAACCTAGACCGGATTTTGAAAAAAACTGGATCGGGATTTAGGTTGTGGAAAACCTGGACCGGATATTTACAATAAGTGGATCGGGATTTGGATTGGAAAAAACCTGGACTGGATTTTTCCAAAAAGTGGATCGGGATTTGGGTTGTGGAAAACCTGGACTGTATTTTTACAAATAGTAGATCAGGATTAAAATTTCAAAATGGTAAGAATTGGAATTTGAGAAAAAAGTGGTTCAGGATTTAGGTTGTGGAAAACCTGGACCAGATATTTACAAAAAGTGGATCGGGATTTGGATTGGGAAAAACCTGGACTGGATTTTTCCAGAAGTGGATCAGGATTCGGGTTATGGAAAACCTGGACCGGATTTTTCCAAAAAGTTGATCAGGATTTGGATTGTGGAAAACCTGGACCAGATTTTTTTTTAAAGTGGATGGGGATTTTGATTGGTAAAACCTGGACTGGATTTTTACAAAAAAAGAGGATTGGGGTTTTGGTTGTATAAAACCTGGACCAGATTACAAAAATAGTGGATTAGGATTTCGGTTGATTAAAACCTGGACCGGATTTTTACAAAAAGTGGATACGGATTTTGGTTGTGGAAAATCTGTATCAGATTTTTACAAAAAGTGGATCGGGATTTGGATTGGGGAAAACCTGGACCAGATGTTTACAAAAACTGGATCGGGAAAAACCTGGACTGGATATTTACAATAAAAGGATGGGGATTTGGATTGGGAAAAACCTGGACTTGATATTTACAAAAACTAGATTGGGATTCGGGTTGGTGAAAACCTGGACCGGATTTTTTAAAAAAGTGGATCAGGATTTTGATATAACTTAGAGCTTTAACTTGCTAGTGAGAGTTTGTGCAGATACATATATGATCTTTTTAAGCAAATAACTTGTTTTAAGTAAATCAACTCAAAGTTTGGAAACATGACAGGACACAAAATTTCAGTGCAATTCCACTTTTATAATACATTACTGACTTTATAAACAAAAGAATTAAAATGAGGTGTTCTTCAGCAGACCTTACAACACCCACTATCCCATTTGCCCTGATTATATTCCCCCTTCCAGCAATACCTAAACCATGGGTACAGCAGGACATACTGTCATTAGAAAACAATATATTAATATATCTACCCACAATAGTTACAGCAGTTATTACAATGTTCACTTTGTTCACAAACAGCATATTTTCACTGGTGTGAAATGATCTGAGCAAGATGTCCGTAAAACTATTTTATTCATTTATTTACAACAATTTATTTGCTTATCTGACTTTCAGTGCTGTATGATGTCTTAATGAGAGCACAGATTTCCCACTGATCCAGTTTCCATTTTTAATTGTTTACTTCAGGACTGAGAGCCCTCACACACCCCAACAAACATACAGTGTATTGCATAAATATCCACAACCTCCTTGAATCTCCACATTTTGTATTGTTACAAACTTCAACTGAAATAACTTTCATTGGAATTATATGTCATGATTCTATACAAAATGGTCTACATACAAAGGAACTTTTGCAAAATGATTCATATATAATAAAAAGAATATTATTGCATATGCATTCACCCCCTTTGCTGTGGCAACATTACACATAATTCTGCTGCACCCAATTGCCATCGGACGTCTCCTAATTATTAGAAAAGGGTCCAACACCAACATGCCGACATATAAAGTGTTAGAACATCCCAATTTGGTGGGATAGCACCGCTGCCTTACGGCAAAATGGTCATCAATCCCAGGGTGGAGGGACCTGGGTCCTCCCTGTGTCTGCGTGGGTTTACTCCGGGTACTCCGGTTTCGTCCCACGGTCGAAAGACATGCATGTTAGGTTAGCTGGTGTCTCTAAAGTGGCCCTTAGTGTGTGACTGTGACGATGGATTGTCACCCCGTCTAGGGTTCTTCCTGCTCTTGCGCCCAGAGTTGCCGGCTGGGTGCCGTGTGGATTAAGTGGAAGATAACGGATTGATTGTTCTTTAATGTAGCAGACTTTGAAAGCAAACCTTCAAGTCCTAAAGACCAACAACATAGAAAAACATGTCTGGGACAGAATTATCGAAAAATACTGATCAGTGTGTCAGTACCCTCAATTAAAACCATTCTGAGGAAAAAACTGTGACTCGGCTTAGACAAGAACGTCCATCGAAAATCAGGTACAGATTAAAGAAAGGAAAAAAATCAGGGAAGCAATAAGGAGGCAGACAGTTACTATAAAGGGGAGGGGAAAAGATGTGCACAGGACATCTTTTTACTGGAGATGCACCGTTCGATCTCAAACGATTCTTTTCTTTTTCATCGTTAGCTTGTGCAGAGCATGAGAGGGAGATAGTGGCACAAACACAGTCACATATGAACAGCACAATGCTGCAAGTGACTTTATTTCAGAATTCAGCACATATGTGTAGCCTTCAGAGCTTCAGACATTTCTCAGGCTCTTTGCTTTGCGCCGGTTTGTCCATGAGGCTGCAGCTGACATATGTTAATTATGAGGAAGTCTTCGATTTCAGTTGTGTTTTCAGTGCTATTTAGTATATTAAATCCTATCTCTCTACATATAGCGCAAAAACAAAGTGGAAGTAGGGAGACTAATGAGGGAACAGGGATCTATGTCAGTCATGTCTTGAGCATGGAAGCTCTTCAGTACATGCTATTTGCAATACGTGCATGGTGGAAAGAAATTTGACAGGCAGTTAAAGGCAAAAATGACAAAGCTTAAGCCAGCAAGAGCACATAGACAGCAGCCCCTGTTATCTTTCAAAAGCAAGGAAGACATTTCCATTAAAAGAAAAGTCGAACAAAGAAGTTTACCTTCCCAATAAGACAAAAACCTTCAGTATGTTGCCAAAGCTGCACAAAAGTGGGAATCTTAGTGTAATAAAGCAGTCCAGAAGCAAAGCCCAGACCTCAATATGGACCTCAAATACAGAAATAGTTAAAAAAAAATGCTCCAACCAAGCTGACCAAGCACTTTTACAAACAAAGAATTCAGGATTCACATCTTCAAAACTGAAAAATCCTAAAATTGCCAAGAAGTGCCAATAAGCATAGTTTTACATTATTTGGACTTTATATTATATTCTTTAAAATATTACATTTACTGTCATATATTATCTGCTGTATTATCATACTGTATTTTACTTATTGCATTTACATGTTCTCTATGCGAATATTTATTAAGCTTCTATTTATTTAAACGATCAATATTGAACTTAATTCAATAAATGAGTTATGTTATGACATTTAACATCTATGTCACCCATGGAGGTTGGATCCTTTTTTGAGTCTTGGTCCTCCTAAGGTTTTGTCCTTATAACATTTAGAAAGTTTTTTTTCCTTTCCACTGCCGCCATGGTTTGCTTAACATGGGATTGAGAAGTTTGCTTCATATAATAGAAGATTACATAAAATTGTAAAGCTGCTCCGTGAAGGCGCTCCATTATAAAAATGGCTACAGAAATGAATAGAGTTTGTCTTTAAAATCATTGTTGTTGAAGCAAAGGGTGGAGCGAGCAGGTATTAATTCAGTGAGGGTGCCTGCTAGGACTTAGTTCTTAGTAATTTGAATGCATTTTTGTAATGTGACACAAATGTAGGTTAAACAAAACGCACACCATGTGCATTTTCTTTCGATCAAATGGTAAAGAAACCATTTTAACACTACAAAACGTGGAAAAGTGGAAAGGTAGTACAGAGGAAATGTGAATACATATGCAAATCACTGTACACACTGCATCCCCTGAATAAAAGCCTATATTAATGTCTATAAAGCAAATAAAACAAGAGTTTGAAAGCGTGTCTATGAGTGTGAGAAGGTACCTTGACGTGCACCTTAGACACAGGCTTTCTATCTTTCATTCTGAGTTCTATTTCTTACAAATCATACTGTTCTTCACGCAGAGATTTCTGGGACCTTCCTAGCCAACACAGACTACAGCTGATACCCCACAACCACTCTGTCTGCATGGGTGAGCTGTAAGGATAAGGTCAGTAATAGGATTAAAGGCCAGGTTAAGGTTTAGGTTTCGATAAAGCTGCTGCGTTAGGTTACAGTGTAAAGGCAGGACACACCAAGTCACTGTCACATGTTTTTGGCCATCAAACTGTTCAAGCTGCCGCTGAAAGTTCCACTGGTTCAAACGACTGAGCAGCAGCCTGTCACATCATCATCAGCGCAGAATACTAGAAACACAGCGAATTTGAATCTATGTTCACCGAATTTAGGGTTTACAGCCGAACCATCTTGACACGTCTACAGGGGTGTAAATAATTTGGATTCAAAAATTCCCTATAGGCTGTGTACAGAATGTGTATCATTCCTATTACTATATTGCAAAAAGTATGTGGGTACCCTTTCTAATTAGCAACCGCTGTTATTTCAACTGCGTTTAATTCTATTTTGTTCCTAATACATACAATTTTAGGGTTATTCCTAACACCATATCACTCTTAAGATGTCACTTTTACAGGATTCCAACTGCCCAACATGTCAGTTCATGAATTTTCCCCCCTTCCCAATTAAAACACGAATAACTGATTAAAGAAAGCCAAAAGATAAATAAATGACCCAACGTGCTTGGAGAAGTTGGCTGGCATGTGCAGAGCCCTGACTCCAACAGACATCTCTAAGATAAACTAGAATAGCAACTGTTAGCCAGAGCTTATTGTCAGTGTTCAAGTTCACAGTCATTATCTAAAATCTAGTCACTCTTTAGAAGAGTGACTTTTACAGCAACAACAGGGGCCAAATCCCTACTAATGGCCATTTTTCTTTTCTTTTTTTTTTGCCTGCCCACAAACTATAACTATGTGCTGTGAGGATTATATATATATCAAAAATATGATGTGGAGACGATAATGATATGCTTTTAAAAAAACGGAATCTGGCTGATTTCCAAGGAAATGGCGACCAGTGTATCTGTAGTAACCACGAGATGCCTGTAAGCTTTTGCACAATGTGTGTATATATATAATTTGATAAAATACTAGTACTATTGTTTATTATAAATACATTAAGCCTTATCCTGTTTTCCTTTTTGGCTGGCTGTTATCACTAATTTGGATCTATGGTGATTTATTTGTTCTAGGAATATATGTAGAAAAAATAAAAACCACGAGACTGTTCTGAGTGGATTTCAGGGGTGATCTGCACTGAGCCAGAACTATTGTGAGACTGACATGTTCTCCTGCGTTTTGTCTGGAAAGAGCGTGCAAGTCGCGTGCCTCAACTCCTACAAGCATGAGCGAGTGCAGAATTAATGACGAGTGGTGAGACAATCTTTTTCTAGTCAAAATGCATTGAGAACCGTATCTGACGAGTCACAAAGTGGTCAATGCCAAGGTACGACTGTATTCATTAGAGCACATGAATCCATGACAGTTAGCTAGCCTGGAACGGTATAACCTTCTCTGCATGTTTAGAAGGTGAGTGTATGTCGACCATACAACCTTTCCAAAAAGACAACCAGCAACAGAAGTGACCTTTATGCCTGGACGGTAGTTCTTTGACATTAGCTTGGTGTGTCCAGGCATTAATTGGCTCAGATAAATGCTATGGACAGTTCGTACTGTAACCTAATGCAGCTGTAGCCATTTTTAATTACAGCAATATGGTGGTATAGCCGTGTTCCTTGCTGCACCATTGTGTGATTTGTTGTCATTTTTTTTCTGCCTAGTCAGTCTGTACTCCTTTCAAATGATGTGTGCCTAAACTGCAATAAACCTGCAGGTCTCTCGTTCTAACTTTCTGTCTTTCTGCCTGTGTGTCAGTGAAGGGTGTTTGGGTCCACGGAGAAGGGCTCTGTCTCAGGGATGGTGTGAAGCAGAGGGACGGTGCGAGGATGAGGGGGCAGCAGAGGCGAGGCAGGAGATGTGGAGGCCCCGTTCTTGGCCAGTCCGCAGGAGTGAGCAGCGCAGTGGATCTGCCTCAGAGTGTCCGTTGCTTCAGCTTTAGCGTGCTTCAGCAAGTCCGCCTGGCCCTGAGACAGATTGGGGGGAGAAAAAAAAAAAAGAGTCATTTTGCCATTTCTGTTGTGTTACTTCCAAACATTTTTGGCATTTTCAACCTGCATTCCAATACTGTTTCTAACAAGTTCTTGCTGGCTTCCCTGAAGCAACAACAAATATGTATAATCTCCACTACCGTTCTATTCCACCCCTATATTTCATTTGTTTGTATATTTATTCAGTTTAAGGTCTCAATATACTTTAAGCACAGAAGCAAGAAGAAATCTAGCAGATAAAAATATCAAGGGCTCATTTTGTTTAATAAAATAGCCACCCTTTATGACTAACACACTGTAACAGTCTAACACACTCGAGGCATCAATCAAATATTAATTTCTACCCAACACTGTGGCAAAACCTCCCACAAATATGCTGTACTATCAGGCCTCCAGTTTATCCCAAACCAGCTTGGTTTAATGATAGGACACATGACCATTCTTTGATCTATCTTTGTTGAGTCTTCTGAGTTAATTCTGGCATAGCCTTGGGTATCGCTGCTTAGTTGTAGGATGAACCCCTGACCAACTAGGAGTAGACCAATGGGTACTGCATGGCACTGCAAAATGCAGTGGTAGAACATAGAATCCTGCTTTTTGTACGAGAGCAGTATATTATATCCTCTAGTACAATGTCCAAATGGTGCTTTTATACAGACTCTAACATTTTCTATAAAAGTTTATAAAACCCAGGACCATGTCACATCCAGATTACACTTCCCAGCAGACCTTTATTCACTACCCTGTTCTAATTTACTCATATACAGTGCCTTGCGAAAGTATTCACCCCCTTGGATTTTTCCCTATTTTACTACATTACAACCTGTATGTATTTT
>JAYJMA010032248.1:0-25434 GCA_036873895.1 Parotocinclus cabessadecuia | reverse complement strand
ATATACACACATACATACACACACAATGGGATCATATCCTATAATATAAATTGTAATACTGCTCGTCTGTTTCCACTTGGTCTAAAGCAGCCTAGTGATTAAAACACTTAAAATGTATTTGTGCTACAGTGATCCCAGGAGGTTGATATCGTATTATAAAATGATCTACATGACAGAAATTGTACTGCCTCTTCTAAATATTATAGGGTAGTCTTAAGTTTCGTGACTTTCCCTGGTTGACCCTGTTCTAAAGAAACGGTGGCTTGTAAACATCTGAAGGGAATTACTGCCATTTTACACTTCCTGAAGGCTCACTCTGAGGGGCAATGGGAAGTGTTTAAGTCCCACCCATATAAAGACAGACAGATCTCACCCCCATTGTAAAACCACCACAGCATATTTACACAGGGTTGCCGTGGATATATAGCGAGTAATTTATGTCGTTACCAGAGATGGGTAGTAACGCGCTACGTTTACTCGGTTCCATTTACTTAAGTAACGTTTTGAACAAGTTGTACTTTTATGAATCATACTTAGATGACTCCATTCACCAATCAAAACCAGCTTACACGACGTCCTTTGACCGTTCTTCAAACGACAGTTGGCCACGTAACAAGGCAACAATTTCTCTACAGACTAATGGTTATATTATGCACTGCATTCCCTAAAAAATCTTCAACTTTAAAAAATCTGAACCTGTCAGAATTTAAGGACTCAAATCTCCCCTGAGAAAACAGATCGCAATAAGTTAAGGATTTGACCTATGAGGTTTGATGGAGTTATCAGCTAACAGTGGATTATGGATGATGCTAATGTTAAAAGAGTTTTTACTTTCGCTATGATACATGTTCGTGTAAATATTCATTTTTTCATTTGTTGTTTGCTTATTCAAGTCAGGGTCGTGGGAAACAGGGCGCAAGGCAGGAATAACCCTAGACAGGGCACCAATTCATCGTAGGGCATACACACACACACACACACACACACACACACACACACACACACACACGCACAGACTACATGGCACCTAACAAGCATGTCTTCAGAATGTGGAGGAAACCGGTGTACCCAAAGAAAACCCACGCAGACATGGGGAGAACCAAGGGATCCCAGGGTCGTAAGTGTAACCAGGATTTCGGAGCACTGAGGTGGCAGTGCTAACCACTGTAGCACCATGCTGCACGTAATGTTAATAGTGACCACTTAAAACATTTTTAAACTTCAGCGATTTGTGATGTTCAGTTCCTAAGCTTGTAGGTCTGCTTTACAAGGCCTTCTCTAGCTGACAGTGGTCTTTTGTATTTGAATTTGAGGGGGCTGGTCTTTATATATTTTTTTTTTCAGAAGCTGTGTCATAAAAAGAAAGTGATGACAGAAAACATTTACATTGTAACTTCTAAACCACAAAAATGACAAAACTTTAAGGTTATTGTGATTAAATATTTGAATTATCTGACAACCTGTTCTCCAAACCACAATAACTTTTCTTTAAAGGTTACACACACTAATTAAACACCCGGAGACAAGAAAACACAAAACAGACAAGGACTAACCCAGGCAGTTATGGCCATCGTGGGCTAGGCGGAAGCCATCGTAGCACGTGCACCTGTAGTTTCCAGGAATGTTGATGCACTCGTGGACGCATCCTCCATTATATTCACTGGCACACTCATCAATGTCTGCATATAGAGAAACACAAGAGAAAGACATGTCATGGTGAGCATTTCCTTTTTCAAATAGAAGCACTTTACAAGTTAGTTGAACATTTAGTTTAGCAACCAGCGACGTTAGCACTATTTTAGATCATTTTCCAACATGGACTTGCATGCCTCATAGCTTTATTTGGCATTTCCCAAGAGTTATGATCATAACATGGACAAATAGGGTCAATAAAGCAAATTCCATCTAAACTAGAACCAGCCACTTGAATGAGAGATACATGAGAACGAAGGAATGGGGAAACATGGCTGAGTAGTGCGAGTAAACACTACGTTCTTCCCTAAGTACTACAGGAAAAACAGCCATGATGTACATTCAGCTCCAGTTTTGTTAGCTATACTTACTTTGTGCTTGTACACAATGGTTGGTTTATCAGGTATACTTAACCCAGTGCTGTGGTAGATATTCGTTTTTTGTTTGGTCGATGGACCATGCTCAGCAGACACGTCTGTGATAGAAGTTGTTATTTACATTTCTGTCATTTAACAAACACTTTTATCCAGAGTGACTTACCACTGATACAATCTTACAATTTAAGCAATTGGGGGTTAAGTGTGTCCTCTTGTATACATGTCTGTGTCGGTTTACTCCAGGTACTCTGGTTTCTTCCGAAAAGCCAAAAACATGCATGTTAGGTTAAGTAATGTCTCTAAAATTACCCCTTAGTGTGTGACTGTGTGTGTGCCCTACGGTGGATTGGTGCCTCGTCTAGGGTCGCTCCTGTCCTTGTGCCCAGAGTTGCCAGGTAAGCACTGTGTGGATTAAGTCGAAGATTAGAGATGGATGGATGGGTTAAGGGGGTGTTGCCCAAGGTACCAACAGTGGCAGCCTGGCAGAGGTGGGATTTGAACTCTGGTCCCTCTGGTCCATAGTACCTTACATTTTAGCCACAGCTAGCCCAGTCCCATATGAGTGCATCAGTCCGGAGTCCGAAGGCACCACTGTATTAAAGTTTGCAATAAAGTTGTCAGTGAGTCCATATATATCTGGTGATGTGGATAAATGTGTCTGTAACAATAAGATTTGAATCCAAGGACAGATTAATTGATATGGAACAGTCTAGATGTGATGTGATGTGAGTCTAGTGGGGCGAGCGTTAGTGAAAGGAAGCGTGACATCAGTTAGCCTGCTTAGAAAAAATCCAACGGTTGAATAACACAAAAGCTCTCTGACTGTTATGCTTCACCAGGATGGACATTTTTTCTTCTATTAACGCTACAGGGTCAAGGAGGTGCAAGCTGTCCCTCTCGTTTGCTGGGTAATTGGGCTCTAATTACCCAGAATCCCCTGGTACCCTTTTTTGGTGCTTTGACGCTGAAGAGAAAGCATTCAGTTTAGGCCTGGAACTCATGGACCGTTTCTTTCGTTTTCTTCTTCTTTTTTCTTCTGCTCATCAATGAGCCGTGATACTGCAGTTCTTTCTGTCTCTGCATAAATTCTTGGGAACCTTAAACCTGGGTTCATATCGAAGCCAACAATCTGGTTTTTGTGACATTTCGGGACAGCTAACCACCAATCATCGGTGATTAATTGTGCTCAGGAAACTAAGCCGGTCAGGCAGACCTTGCCGGAAAATGAGCAATGTCCAGTAAGCAAAACGACATTTCGTAGAGTCACCATGAGACTCTAGCAACCAAGATACCATAAATCAAACGATAACATCTGCTCTGTTAGACCAGGTCAGGTCGACCGAGAGCTTTAGTCATCACCCTCTTTACTCCATTCATTACAATCACAATGTTTACGCACCATTACTCCCAGATCCAGACACTTGCAGCTGCTGAAATCTATTGTTTTTCATCCAAAAATTGTTACCACCACTTTTTTTCTCCAAAGAAAAAAATTCATAAAAGTTTGCTCAGTCTGGCTTTTGGCCATTGCTCACTAAGGTGAAAGCATTTATTTTTTTAGTAATTTCTGAAGCTGAATACGTTTGGAATGGGAAAACCAGTGGCAATTGTCACATGATCTAGCTCAGCCAGTGATAACGCTTTTTTGAGAAATTCATTGAAATTGACAATACTCCAAGGTCTGTGCTTCCTATAGATTCATATCTAGGATAGAAATAGGTTAGAGCTCCTATAGAAGCTCCAAAAACTGAAGTCAACCCAAGCCACATGCTACAAAATATATTCAATATACAGTAATGTGCAAAAGTCTTAGGCCACCATTACATTAGATTAGATATAGCCTTGTTATAACGACCATCTAAACTCATTTCTCAGTCACAGGTTTCTTAAGATAGTAAGATTTATTCGCAGTATTAAAACCCAGGAGAAACTGCTTTTATCGGCTAAAATGGCAAGTATTTAGTGACATGCCCTTACACTTGAGCAATTCCAGCATCTGGCTACTTCATCAGGATAGCAAGTTGTCTCAAAGAAGCTTGATCAGGAATGGCCTTTTTGGAAGGGTAGCAGCCGAGAAAATACTTTTTCATAAGGAGAATGAGTTGAGAAGGCTATGATATGCTAAAACTCACAAAGATTCAAATGCAGATCAATGGAAACGAACATTTTAAGCCCAATCATAAACAATACGTTAAATATGGTCATTATAACATTGCTAATACAACAAAACGTATAGTGGCCTAAAACTTTTGCATGGTACCATTTACACAGGCTCAGTTTATTCAATCTATAGGTCATCTTTTCTACCTATGCATGTTGTAAAATCGTCCAATTTCAAAAACGCCTGTACACGCAGCGTGGTATAAGCGTGTACCAGACATTTACCAAGCTCGGCTCTTTCGGTTTATCTATTCATTATCGACATTTTCCCATTTGCAGCGTATCCTTAACCAATTCCAGGAAGGCTTATCATGGATTAGGATCCAATCCTGCGCTGTTTTCTCTTTCTTACAGAGCTGAAATGCAACACGAGAGTAAAAAGCCATCCAAACAGCTTAGCTTCCCAAATCTAGCACATCCTCGCTTAAGGGCCTTAGAGACTGATCCTAGGTCAGCAAGTAGTCCAATCCAACCAAAGCACAAACACTGCTGAACTCGCCTGGGGCGCTTGTAGCCGGAGAGGGTTATTTGGAGAGTCGAGGCAGCCGGGCAAACATAGCGGTTGCTTACACCGCAAATCTCCGTGGACGTCCTCTCTTAATAGGCAGTTTGCCACCGACATCCAAGCTTTCTCTGATTTTATTGCCTGGTTTATGTCCTCCTTTATAATGTTTATAACATCCATTGCATGCGGCCATGTGCAAATGGGAGTTATGGTGATGGGACAAGGTGAATAGAGTCTGAGAGATAAACGTATCACGGATGAGCGTTTGGCAAGATCTAACCTGAACGAAACGCTGGAGCAAACATCAGTCTGCCGGCCCCCACTGAGGATCACATGGCTGTCTGTTTGGCGCCGTTCACAGGCTTATGAATCTTAATTTCATTCACCAAAACATGTGCAAGAAATTTCCTGCTCTATTACACAGCCAGCGGAGAGGGCTTAAAATCTGAAGAGTTCCTTTTTTAAACATTCACTTGATCCTGTGCTGTGTTTCTCCGAGGTGAGTCGGAAAGGGCAGCCAAGGAACTGAAGAGGCCAAGTGCATACTCACACATTCATAAGCCCCTTTCACACTCAAGTCCAGGGTAATTACCAGGTTGCCTTCAGTGGTTATGTCCTGGGCTTTGTGTCATAACACTTGGTTGGATTTATCCGCTTTGAATATCTGCTTGTATTTTAGCTGTACCTTTTCTCTACTGTAAATAAAACAGCCATAAATGATTCCACAAAACACTATCATATTCAACAAAGTACAATTGTTCTTTTGTTCCCATTTCCTCTCGATGAACGCCTTGCCCTTCAGATCTGCTCTGCCCACATCCACAGTGTACAGACTGAACTACAAGACACACCATTCTAACTTTAGCTCCATTCCATCCAAATTATGGATTGTAGTGGCCTAGTGGGCAAGACATTGGACTATGGACCAGAAGGTCCAGGGTTCAAATCCCACCTCTATCAAGCTGCCATAGTTGAGCAATTAACCCACAAATGCTTGGATTGTAAGACTGTATAAATTGCAAGTCGCTCTGGATAAAGGAACTACATTTCCCATGATGCCCCAATATCCTTCCTAAAGCTTCAACTTGCAGTCAGGTCCAGTTAAATTAAATAAATGCAGTGTATTACAAAATGTCAATGCAGAGTAATACCTGCTTTGTTGTCTAATCACATATTTTATAAGGCTTATCTTTTATGCACAATTGTACCCATATGTCTGATTGGCAAGCAGAGGGGTACAGCAGTGTCCCCTTAAATTCTGTGTGTCCCGACAAGCAGTCTAGAAATGCCCCTGACTAATACTATTATATGATCCAGGTTCTTCTCCCCAGTTAATCACTAGTGTATAACAATATGTGTGGAGGGGATTTACCCAAAATTAATACGGAGTTCACTGAGATACATAATGAAAAGTAATAAATTATGTAACATTATACAGGTGTAATAGTGGGCTAAAGAAGTTACGTGTCAGATACACAGGAGCATCCAAAACACTGTGTACACAGCCAAGCACTGATGAGAAACTAATAGAAATCTGTCAAATTATGTTACTCAAAGAGATTACCTCACTCCCCCCTAATACCCATCAAAAAAGCTTCTTATTGACTGATAACAAGAGAAATGATATCATGTCGCCAAAGGGTAGGGTTAGGTTGCTTGCGTGTTTCCACATAGACTAACATCCGAAATTAGAATTTTCTGATGATTTGTTCCCCCAAGTGACTTGTTAATCTATGTTGGTATTCATTTTGTTATTCCTTGTCAGTAATTGCTTGTTTTGGAAGCCTCTAAAAGTATTTTTAATCTCACGCTTCTCAGCCAGATAGAGCTTTTATGTGTTAAGTAAAGCCCCCAGGAAGCAAACATTCATATACCCGGGACTTGCAGTTCCAGGTGGAGAGAAAACCAGTGATCATACCCCCGAACTTGTACTTTCTTAACTACTAAAGGGCTATGGTGGTAAAGTGGTTAGGATACTGGACTATGGACCTGAAAGTCTAGAAGAGTTCAAGTACCAAAAGTCCCAAGCTGCAACTGAGTGTGTTTACTTGCGCTTAACAATCCATAACATAATTGGATTTCTGCAGTTATCTGATTATTCAAGTGGTCATGTATAGAGCATATTCCGATCTAGAAATCAGTTTAAGAAATCAAATAAAGTGGGGCTGGATTTTCTCAGTAATCCGATTTTTCTTATCATGTATACCGCTTACCTGATTTCAATCAGATATGAAGATTTCAGCCTTCGCTTGGATGTAACATGATTGCCAGGTCTGCTTATTTTCAAGACTTGGCTTTTTTTTAAATCTATTTTTCCATTGACTGTTGTATTTTTGGCAACCCCAGAATTAAATGCACCACAGAATTATATCTTGTAATCCTGTCGGTTTCTTTTTATCTGATTCATATTTTTTATCCAATAGTGCAAATTTATTGATCAGATTTCTGAAAAATTTGGAATTTCTGCAGTGAGCAGATTATTAAATGCATGAAGAAGCACTCCAATAGGAGAGTCTGATAAATTACTAAAGGCAAATCGTAACTTTTTAAATAACTGGTTAACCAAAGAACTTTTAGGTGCAGATTTTTGGACACATCTTACTTTACTTTACTTTAAGTTCATCAAGTGCTAATCATAAGTATCATTCATTTAATCACTCATACCTTCACAGTGCTTCCCGTCTCCTTTATACCCAGACTTGCAGATGCATTTGTACGATCTGAGCGTGTTCTGGCAAATGGCGTCGATGCTGCAGTTGTCCGTGGTCTCCACACACTCGTCCACATCTGGAGCGTGAGAGAACAGGCAAGACATGAAGTTAGAAAACTCTGGGTTTTCTCCGATCTCGGTGAACTGACAAGAACCAGTTGTTTTACAAGACGAATTGCGCACAAGGAGATAAAAACAACAATCGAATGATCAAACGAAATATTGACTTTGCCAATTTTGTGATTAAATGCTTGTCATTAGTAAATTGGGTGTTTGGCCTGAAAGAGCTGCAGTTAGCGCTGAATGAGCCAAAGAAGTAAAAACATGTTGTGCTTTAAACATTAATTAAAAACAGAAATGGGGCTTGACAAATGGATCGACACCAACATTCCCTAACTGATCTGCATCACCCATAAAGAACGCGCGTCATCTGTAAAGACTTTACCTTCAACATTCAGTCAGACTGTACCATCTAACTTTCTTATACCTGATCAATTTGTCTTTTTGCTGTCTCATAGTCAAAATCCTAGTATGATGATAAATCTAAAATCGCTAGTTAGACATCTGAGCAACAGCTGCTTAGTTAGCTGGTACCTTGGGCGCACTGGATATGGGCATAAACTGAATGTAAAGGTAACATAAATATCATAAAAACAAATGGTCCTGCATGAAGCACTTCCTTTAAAATGAGATACAATTAGACTGAGCACCAAAGTCAAATTTCTTTTCACAGTGGAGCTGTGTCTCGAATCTCTTATCTAAGGGGGTGTACTGCAGAAAATGTCTGGAAGTCACTGATGCACAGGAAAAGCCTTTCATATTTAACATGCATGGAACTCCGAGCAGCATGACAAGAACAATTTCCTTTCTAAGCAAATCCAACACTTTGTATCTTTTCCTTTATTCTCTCATCTCCTTAGCTTCCCGTGAAGGCCCGTTCCCGTCAACGCAAACCTCAACAGTTTATGCATCCTCCCTCTGCCTCCAGCTGCACCGATTATGCCTGAGCCAGCGTCTGCCTAAGATCTCTTCAGGCCTGGATGCGCTGATTGCCCTGTTGTGATGATCTGGCATTGATTTGGGCGTAAAATAATCACACTGGAAACATGTGCAAAGACAAGGTTGCATGCTGAATAATTTAGCAGGAGATTCACATCTTAAACAGAATAACAAACAGTTCTCGTGTTAGCTATAATAGAAGCAGACATGGCTGTAGTTCGGCAATAAACAGGCTAATCAAAAAGGAATGCAGATTGCAAAGATACAAATTGCTCCCCTCCCCCTTTTTTTTGGGTATCGTTTATTGCGTCGTATCAAGAGATCATGATTGATATGCCACATGCCTTTGCTCATTTAGGCCCATACAGACAGGCGAGCAAAGGAAAAATTGTAATTACTGCCGAGTGTTTGTCAAGTGTTATAAGCATCTGCCTGTCACTTTCAGTACATCCCATCTCCTTTTTACTAAATTCATGGTCTGAACGTCTTCACAAGAACGTCCGAGCCAATCCTGACTAAGATGGATACCTGAAAATGTGGAACTGCCCTGAGGTTTTGCTAATTTGTTCGGCTAACCAATTTACATACACTGCTCACAAAAGGGGGTGGGGGAGTCTTTAAAATGAAATAATCCATAATAAAATATCACCTAATTTTTGTGAGCAGTGTAGATAGCTAATTCACTTCAGGATGTGATGGCTAATTCTAGCGCTCAAAATGATGTTTAGGAGCTTGGCATAAATGACTCTTCACCCAATGATGAGCAAACCTTTAAAAACACAAAACCAAAACCTAAAGGCAAAACAAAACAGCTGCTGTCTTGAATAAGAAAAATGGCCATCACTTGCTAACAGTTTTCACTACCTCTACACAGACTTATAATATCGGCAATAACACATTCTTGTCTGTGATTTTGAGTACCAGTTATGAAAGAAGACACTATCTTTGATGACATATATATTTACAATATTTTAAGCTATAGAAAGTATCAAGTTAAGACCAAAAAGACACAGATGGATCCATCCATCCGTTATCTACTGCACATGGGGTCGTGGGCCAGCCGGTGCCCACCCGGTGCCCACCCAGCAACTCTGGGTGCAAGGGCAGGATACTAGACAGGGTGCCAATCCATCATAAAGCAAACACACACACAGTCAAATACATAGGGTCACTTTTTAGGGACACCAGTTCGCCTAACACACATCTTTGGACTGCGGGAGAAAACCGGAGTACCCAGAGTAAACCCACACAGACGCAGGGAGGTCATGCAGACTCCGGGGTTGAACCCGGGACCTTCTTGCTCTGAGTGGCAGCACTGAGCCACCATGCTCAATCATTTTATAGTGTTAGTGTCATTAATTAGCTTAAACCTTTTATCCACCAGCTTTTCTCACCAGTTTAGTCTTGCCAAATTGCTGATCCCAAGCTGTGCGCTTAACCGTCTCCTTGATGACTTTAAACCAGTGAGTGCCTCCGTACAACAGAGAGCCTCTGACTTTTCACTATATAGGTTATAGACTTCTCTAGAAAGAGCATGCCCACTTCATGCCACTGCATCTATTCACTTTTATTCCACTGGACATCTGAGAAGGTCCACCGTTATAGAAACAGGAAGATGAACCCTGTCTGACCTTCCCTTTTCAGCCATGGCCAGTCTGTAATGGGCTTGACCAGGTTCTTGGCACCAACAAAACTCAAACCCAGGTCCCTGGAGTAATGGGCTAGTATGTGACTGCTGCACCACCCGAGAGGCCCTAACTTGTGATTGTTAATGAGAAACAGGTAAGCACCTACAGCCATCATAGGGCAGTAAAAAAAAAGCTTCTAATGCTGAACTTGCAACAAGCATGCACTGTGTGACAAATTATTGCTAACTTATTTCTAGCTTGATTTCTAGATGCATGAGCTAGTTTTAAAAGTGTCAGGCTCAACTGCGCCCTGTGTGAGAGCTCGTACAATCCTAATCAGTAACATCATGTTCTGACTATACCGCTCACAAAATAGGGCATATTTCAAAACAAAATATCTCATAATGGAATATCTCCGTACAAATATTCCAGTGTCTGCTATATTATTTTTAGCGTGACTACCTAGGTAAGTTATCTAGCCATAGTTCCCTTTCATTTACATTTTTAAATAAAACATTTCCCTTGACATGAACTGTTAGAAAGTAACAGGGACATTTCAGAAGAATATTCAACAGCAGATGGAAAAAAGGGAAGTAAAAACAGATGGTTTTAATAGCACAGTACAATCTGGCTAACTCGACTAATATCCCAGCTTAACCTAGCTTAAATTTAACTGCTTGTTAATCTGCTTGTTCGGTGATTCATATAATCGACTGCAGAGTGAAGCATAATTTACTAATCCCTACCGATTCGTAGTGATCAGCACATAATTATTTCAAGGAAGCCCTGGTGGGGGCACGTTTGCTACAATGCTACAAAGAGGATTGTCTGGGCAAAAGTCATGTAAGGGTGCAACTAGCATTTGTGGACTGAGCAGATCTTCTAAAATTGGAACAGAACAGACGTTGATATTACTCACTTCTAAAGTGCATTAGATGAAAAGCTGTTTACACTGCAGGGCTTTTAGAGTCGATGAACTGAATCTACAGAGTGCTTGGGTTCTGTGCAACTGTCAAAGAAAAACTTAAAATCAAGAGTAATGTCTGCAGAGTGCATAATCAGTTCACAGAGGTGATATAAAGCAGATAAATGAAGGTTTGGTTTATATCAATGGCTGATTAGAGTCTGAAATAAAGTCATATTTGAGGTAAGCAGGAATTGTTTGTCAAAGTCGTTAACAGTTCTGGGAACTTTTGGCTTATGGACTGCCCCAACGGACAGAGAACAAACAGTAAACCCAGATTAATTACAGGTTCTGGACAGCAACAATAAAAAGATTATGTGCTTTCGTATTTGTGAAGCCATGTGAGGGATTGGTGAATTGCGTCGTATTTTTCCCAAATGCCCAGATTCCCAATTTGAACAAAACATATTATGCAAAAGTGTCCTTAGTCTTATACACACAAAATAATATTTTATAGGAACATAACTGTTACTAGAATTGACATATTAAATATCATTTGGACCACCAGTTCTAAGATCATTAAGCCACAGAAAATGTCCATGAACAATGATAAATAAAACATCCCAGGAACTAACAATTCTTAAACCAAAAAAAGTTTGTAGAAGTCATAGCAACCGATATTCTTAGAGCAATCTTAGAGCAGCGCTGCTCAAAAAAATGGCACAAAATATGAACAGATTAACAAACTCAAGAACCAACTTTTTTTAGGCCCATGATGGAGAGCGTCGCTAAATTTGTGCATTACATGATGCTTGTCCTGTGCAAAATGGGAAAGAAGGGCAAGGCTTCACCAAAAATGTAGTTCTTTTGCTGTACTGAACACCTCAAGATGTGGCAAGTAACACTTCAAGAGTTCATGAACCAGTATGAGCGTGTGCATTTTCATCAGAACTTACACAAGTCGTAAGATTATGGTTACAGCGCGTGATGTGGTGTGATGCAAATAAATACGCTGCTAGCCCCACCCTGACCTCACATTACGAACCATTCTGAACTTGTTTTTGAAGCACAGAGAAGTGATAGCAAACTTCTGTTCCAGTTGATGGTAAATCATAACTCGGCTGACATCGTTTCCAGCCAACAGCAGACCCTAGTTCCGTAATCACTCAGTAATTCAGTAATGCAGATTTAAGTAAACTCTTCATCTACGGTGAAACTGAAAAAAAAAGCTTTCAAATGATCTGAGTGAAAGGTCAGGCAGAGTAAACCCCTGCAGGCCTGGATAATGACGGCTAATTTGCTTGGCCTTGGCTCAAGGGCAGTAAATTATGTTCTCAGATGACTGGGGGATATCATGTAATTATATGACTGTTCTCTACTCAGTGGAAATCACAATCACACCAAACAACACATCCAATCAGCATCTGGACCTCAAGCCATGGACTTGTCGTTTGCAGAATTGTTGGCACTCTTGGAAAAGATGGGGGAGGACGTCAGGGAAATTTGAATGCTCCTATTGGCAGGGACATCCTGATTTGATGAATCCTAAAGGTTTTTTAAACAAAGTTTTTTTTTTTTCTGAAGACAAGAAGCCTTATCGTCATGGACAGTGAGAATGAGGTCTGTACAAGCAAACTCAAACGTACTTTAGCAATAGGTGCAAGCTAGGAAAACAACCTGAACTAAATGTCAGGCACACACTCACTTGCACCTGTGGGCAATTTAGAGTACCAGTTCACCCACTGGCATGTTTTGGGAGCTAGACATACTCCAGAGTACCAAGAGGTAACCCATGCAGGCAAGGGGAGACAGAAACAGATTTTTGTCGAGGAGAACAGCCTCATTTTCAAAACAAAAAAGGCCAAAAATGTGCCGGGTCAAAGCATGCATGTTTTTTTTTTTTTAACAGAGCAAATAAACATGTCACTGTTAATCTCTCTGAAAGTGGGGTTTCAAGAACATTCCCCTGACACTTAAAAAAGGGGGGAAAAATGGTTAAGCAACGCATGCCTACAAATTGACTCATGCTACTCATTTATCCCCTTCCTTTGCACTTCACAAACAGTAGACAGTGAAGATCCAAATTTCCCTTTAAACCGCTTAACAAAACATTCCTAAGCATCGGTATTAGGTATCAAGAATGTACATCAAACTAAGCTGTTTCCTCCCTGTGACTCCAGGACTAAGTGAGTAATGCTTGAGTCACTTGCACCAAAGTCCAAGTATAAGCCCAAAGCTTTATTTTGTTGTTTAAAGAGGAGAGATTTTCTTTGCCAATTTACAAAACCTTTATCATCATGGAGGCTTGACTCGAAACACAACAAAAAAGTGTTACGTTTTTTTCCCTAAAAAGTGTTAAACAGCGCATCGAAAATATGTCAATTTTCCATTTTTAATCTTCGGTCATCATCTATTCCTAGTTAGAACTGTGGTAGATCCTGAGCCTAAGGAAAACATGACCTAAAAACTCTTACGTGGACAAATTCTAATCAGCCAGTTTGAATTAGGATGGCTGAATCTTACGAGTTGGGCTACTCATGGGCACTCATAAGATGTAGTACCATGTAAACACAAATGTAAGCCCATTGAGTCATGGGACTCATGGGACTGTGGTAGCAAGGCGAATAACGTACAGGCAATGATTTTCCAATCTTCTAAATTCCATTTTAACCTCTGTTGCTCAGTTTCATAGCTGACAGAAATGGCACTCGGTGTTGTCTACTGCTACTGTAGCCCATCTGCTCCAAGGTTTGACGTGGTGTACATCCAGAGATGCTCTTCTGGGTTGTAACAAGAGGTTATTTTAAGTTGCTGATGCCTTTCGATCAGCTCAAACCAGTCTGGCCATTGTCCTCTGATCTCTGGTATCATGCAGGCGATAGAACTGTCCCAGAAATGGCTGTAGATCCCAGTAGATAAACAGTTTCTAAAATACTTCAACCTCAGATGCTCAGTTCAGCTTAGGCTGTCTTGACCATGTCAGCATGCCTAGTTTCTGCCATATGATTGCTTGATTAGATATTTAGCTAATTGGCTAATTAGCAGCTGAACCAGTATGTCTAATAAAGTGGCCAGTAAGTGTACACCAGGGTTCTTTCCTTGCCCTTAGCACGGCCATGCTCTGACACTGAGGTACTGATGGGTATATTTAGGTGCCGGCTACATTACAAAGGTGTTCAGTTCAAACACGGGGCAGGGTTTGCTCAGAGCCCGAGACTCTCACTGTTTGCACACACACAAGCACACACACCTGCACACACACACGCACACACCCTCACCTCCTCCATCTTAACTCTCGTCCTTGGGTTTGAGAAAGACGCTATATAAATTATATATATTAATTATAATAATTATATTGTAAAACTTATTATTATTAAAAGACAGTAACAAAGCCTTGTTATGCGAATTCTATAGAACAAAGCAAGTAGAACTAATATGGAAATAATAATATTTGTTTCATTTCCTAACACAGTTAAGTAGCCTAACTGTGAAGAAAAGAAAAATAATTTAGCAAAAAATGACATGACATACTGCTTCAGTTTGTGCCTGAAGTTTCTTTTTTATTTTTTTCTCTTTTTTTACGGTTTATTCACGCTCTTGTTCTCCCTCTCATTTCTGTATTCGTTCTCTTTTGTATTGACATTTTTACGTTTCCTTTCATTTCTTCCCTTTTTGTGGTTCATTTTAAAAATTCTCTGCTATACGTATATATATTGGTTCATCGTTTTCACTCCATTTCCCTTTCTTCCTTTTTTATTTACTCATTTCTCCTACTCCCTCCCTTGTCTTAAATGTATCTTTTTTCTTCCTTTCCTTATTTTTGTTTTCTGCATACTTTCTTTCTCTGTCTTATGTTTAAGAAATTCTTTCTTTATTCTTTCTTCTTTGCCTTATATTTATTTTTTTGTTTTTCTCTTTTATTCATACTATATATCGTTTTCCAATTTCTCTTCTTTCTCAATTTCCTCCTTCTTTCTTTGATCACTTCTCTTTCCTTGCTTTCCTTGTCTTTCTTTATTTTTCTTTTCTTTCCCTGACTTATATTTAGTGTTTCTTTCTTTACTTAAGATATTTATCATTGGCATTACTTTTTCTTTCTTCGTTCCTTTCTTTATCCTTCCTTGTTTTTTTCTTCTATATGTTTTTTGTCTTTCATTGTTTTATATTTGCCTTTGCCTTCATTTCTTTCATGTTTCCCCTTATATTCAACATCTTTCTTTTCCTTACACTTATCTTTTGCATGTTAATATTGATTAATGAATGTACCCATTCGCCATTTTCTTTTTTCATTACTAACATATTACTGTCATTTATGTTATTTCTCTGTTTCTCTTCTTTTTAAAGAGAAAAGTAAAGCCTTAGCCTTAGCAGAGTGACAGCTGAGAACATGCCTGAACAGCCTGATGGACTGCAGATCTTTCTTCACATTTAAACAGAGACAGAAAGGGGGTGATGACGTGGAAGAGTGATGTCTGACAGAGACACAGAGAAACTCAGCGAGAAAGTCTGAGAGTGGTAAAGTGTTGTTGAGAGAGCGTGTGAATGAGTGAGGCGTGAACGCTGACAAGCCGTCACAGTGCCTGGCTCTGGGTTATTAGGCGACGTGCAGACTGGTCGGCTGAAAAAGGGTGTTGATGAAATGCAGACGTCAACATACGGGCAGAATTTAGCATCATCCCCCCCCCCCTTCCCTACCTTTCCAAGGGCTAATGAAGGAGTGCACTGTGCCTGGATGGAGCTGGTCATAAAATGTGTTCCTACTTAACCTGCTCTGGCATACTGGTATCCTGCTACGCTTATGGACGCTCAAAGCTGAGTGATAGCTGTCTTCCTAGCAGTGTTGTCTCACCCAAATAAAGTTCCTGAATTCGTGAAACTGTGAAAGGTCGGCTACAGAATCACACCTCAGTCACAAAGAGTATCAGAAGAGCTTAAAATGCCATAACAGTCACATACAATACATTCGGAAAGGTTCACTTTTGTCACATTTTCTTATGTTGAGGGCTTGTGCTAAATGGTGATCGTCCATTCTTCTTGATCATCTTTGAGATGTTTCGACACTTTCACTGTGTCCACCTGTGTTAAATTCGGTTGATTGGACGTGACTTGAAAGACAAACCCCTGTCTATATAAGGTCCCACAGCTAACGATGCATAACAGAGAAAGAACTAAGCCATCTGGATCAGGATCAGGATCTGGAAAAGGCTACAAAAACTTTCTGCTGCACTGAAAGTTCCCAAGGGCACATTAGTCTTCATAATTTTTAAAGAGAAAAAGTTTGTAGGACTCTTCCTACAACACAAGCTTGACTTAAGAACAACTTTGTGAATGTCCTTGAGTGGCCCTCCCAGAGCCTGGACTTGAACCCAGTGTGGCTCTTAACAGATGGTTCCTATCCAACCTGACAGAGCTTGAGAGAATCTGCAGAGAAGAAGCAGAAAATCCAGGTCTGAAAACCGTGTGGTATTACAGCCAAGAATACTGGAGGCTGTAATCACTGCCAAAATAGCTTCAGCAAAGTACTTAGTAAAGTGTCTGAATAATAGTTTTTCCATTGAATAAATTTGCATAGAATTCTAAAACTGTATTTACTTTGTTATTATGGGGTACTGACAGCATAATTATGATAAAAGAAAATGGATCTTCTATTTTAGCACAAGGCATGTGAACGGCTTTGAAGAGTTTCAGAAAGCACTGTACAATCTCTCACTGAAGTGTGTGCCCACATAGAGGAGGAGTGGCTATTTATTAACAGCGGATAATCTCAATACATTGGTGGAATCTTCACCTGACATGAGCAATTAAGGTCCATAATTAATGGTGTAACCCTGCAATAAGGAGACATTACATTAAAGAAAATGTAAAACAGCAATCTTTGTCATATTGTCAAGGCCAGAATCTCCCGCCAAATATTGAGGCTTTTAACACTATTGACAATTTTTTTGTGTGTAACAAACAACACTACACAACATTAACATTAGACCATAAATGTTAGCCAGAAACAGCCAGCATTTAGCAAACACCATTGACCAAAGTGGCTTGCAGTTGAAGGTTAGGGGTTAAGCTCAGCAATCCAGCAAAATATTGTCAGCTTGCCTGTGAAATCTTCACAAATTTCTGATTAGCCCAGACCCACAAATACTGAGTCATCCCTGTCCCCAGAATTACTCCGTCGCAAGTCGTTGCTTGATAAACACCCAACCAACCTTCCAGAATCCAAGAACATTTTAATGTTCATGATCTGTCAGTTTGAAGATACACTGGATGGGATGGTCTTCCATTACTTTTTAATTTCTTTATCTACTGATGTTTGTAATGTTTCTTTGGGAAGTAGGGTGGCAGTGCTAAAGGCAAAACAGAATCCCTGCAAACAGGCTGTGTAAGGAGAGAATGGTGTGGTGAATTTGTAGAACTTTTATACTGCCCTTGATTGAGCGTAATGACATGGAGTGAAAGCCACAAGCGGAATAGCCCATCTGCTCTGAAACTGCGAGAGGGTGTGGAAATGAAAGCGTTCCGCTAACGATGAATCACTTAACCAATGTGTGTGTGTGTGTGTGTGTGTGTGTGTGCATGTGCGTGTTTGTGTGGAGATGGCAGAGGATCAGTAAAAAAAGAACCTCTCTTTTTACCACCTAATAAAAGAGCAGTAAGTCAAGAAGTAACTGATAACATCCAACAAAAGAGAGGCAAACACTGCTAAGCTTTGCTATTCAAAGTATTGACAGTCACACCAGCTTTCTGCCAGTGAATCACATTCATTTAAGTGGATTTTGCCTGTGTAAATAAGCAAGTTCAAATACGGTGAACTTGTACCCACAAATCCACATCATCATGGACCAATAACCAACTCAACTCTCTTCCTGTGCTTAGCTCTGAGGGGACCCTAGCTCTAGTGTCCTTCTGCAGCTATGAGTGTTTACTATATAATACTTTTTAATTTGCTGACTATATCATATTTAAAAAAACTGCCATTCATCAGTGAATCATGAGGAAGGTTAAAGTAAATGACAATTACTTTTCGTTTTTTATTTGTATGTGATTGATGAGCAAGTTTGCTAGCAACATCTTAAACAGGCTAGTAAGCAAGTTAAATTGTACAAAACTATGCTTAAATTAATTTAATAACACTAAATTCCAGTACATACAAAGCACAGTATGATAAGTTTCTCAATCAGCAGAACAGTTAAAAAAGTGGTATTACTGGTGTATGTTCAAACCCTTCAGGTTTTCTATGTTTTGTTGATGATTTTCTTTTGTTAATCTCTCAGTTGAACTTTAGTGGCTTCGTCTTTTTTTAATCCATAACTTGAATTCTCTTGTGTTTCAGTCTGTCGTGTTTCAGGTAGTGCTCATCTTTGTTTTTCTTTCTATATATATTCCAATATATTTATTTTATATTCTCGTTCTTTACTTAGTCTTTTTCTTATTTTTTTAAAATCTTTTCTTCTTAAAGCCAAAAGTCAGAGGACACGTTGTGTGCTGCGTTGTGGACTTTATGCAGAGGCTGTCAAAACCATTGTCGAGGTTTCCTGGTCGGTGGCGGTTCTTCAGACGATCACTACATGACTTGTCGTCCACAGTCCTGGTTTCTCTGAAGTTGGTTATGAGGGATGTAACAGTGCTGTGTGAAATTGGGGATATTTCTGGGTGTCGGTTGTTGAAGTCTGTTGCTATGATACTGCAGCTGCGTTCCCTGGACATCAGAATCGCCAGTTCCATTTTCAGTTACCTGTGATGAACAACAAAAGTCCTGAAATTTCTGTAATGAAAACTTTGGAACCACAAGAGAAACCGCAAATCTGATTGTCTCGTCGATTTCTGATTTCTCTTTTTTTAAAGTAATCCATTTCACTTAATTTATTCACTCCTTAATTGTATTATTTTATTTTCTTTCTGTTTTTCCTTCTTCCTTACAGCCATCTATCATTTCTTCTTTTTGTCTTTCGACTTTTCTTTTTCAGTTTTACCTAGTCTCTTTTCCCCCCGAACACTTTAATTCCTGCATTACTGTTGTCTTATCTTATCTTATCTTATCTTATCTTTAACTGTAATATCTATGTCTGTCTTTACTAGCTTTCTTTGTTATTTTTTTCTTTCTTTTCTTACCCTTTCTACCATATTATTTGATAAGGTACGGTATAATCATATAATCAAAAGCAAACACTTTGCTTATTAATAACTATGTTTCTTTAATAAGTAAAACTGTGTGGTTCCTGACCGATGCTTTCATTTTTCGGTATTTTAAGATATCAATTTTTAATCCTGAAACATGTATTATGCCTGTGAAGTTAAATTTAAAAAATACCTAATAGAAGATTTAATTTCTCTTGTTTTAGCTTTAGCTTTTGTTTTAGCTAAGTGTATGGAGCCTGATAACTCTGACAGCATCACCTGTTGTTGTCTGTGATTGTACCCAGAGGCATTTCCAGCAGACGACAGCTGGATATATTGCCTTAGAGCCTGGACATGAAAGGAACTGTGTGCGAAAAAAACGATTTAAAAGATATAATGGGAAATGATGCATCAAGCTAAAGGCACAAGACATTTGCGTTAGCATGAAGCCAAACTAAACCAACAGGACATGAATCATCTCGTGTGTTGCTTTGAGAGGATTATCAGAAGCATTCTAACCAAGAACGAGCCACTCATCAGGACACATTGTTGGACTAGTACCAATTTACCACTGGAGGTCCTTACCAAATCATGACGTGAAAGGAAAGTGTACAAACACGTCCCGTATCTAAAATCTTTGGCTGTTCTTAAATCTTCAAATGCATGCAGCTTAAGTACGTCAAGCTAGTGACTTATGAGCAGAGTTCATAGAAATGACTACTAACAAACTGAAATAGTGCAAAAGTAGAAATAATTAATCAAAGATTTCTGTTAAACACAACATCAATGTTCCTTTTATGTTTTGTTAGGAAAAATGATCAGTTTAACTAAATGCATTTATTTATTAACTATAAAGTCAACAAGTTTTACACTCAGCTATTTAGTGGAATTCACTGTATTTAAATATATATTTAAATATCTTTTTAAATATCCATTAATTCACTTTAACTATCTCATATTTATTTTCAACATGAAACAATCACACATACAGTATTGTTCAAAAGTCTTAGGTCACCAGTAAATTAAATACCCTATATATAGTTTTAGCAATAGTTCAACCAAAAAATACAGGAAATTTGTATGCAGTATTAAAAATCTGAAAAACCCTATTACAGGAAATGCAAGATTATTATTATAAAATGCAGATTAGTATAAGATGGATGGATTATTAATTCTCCCCTCTTAAGTCAGTGAACATTGCTAAAATGCCAAATTAGCCAGAACACAGCATTTTCACACCAAAACAGTAACGATAAGCTTTATACATGCAAACCTATACAGGGTGAATCAAAAGAAACAGGAACAAAAGGGCATAAAATGAAATATCCTAATACCCCAGCAAGTAATGAGTGAAGGGGTTTATCTTTAAGGCTATGTCCAGAACATGGCCAACATCTTGAAAGCTGGAAAAAGCACAAGTTTTCCCAGTGGCAAAATGGTCATGTAGGATATCAAAGAAGACCAGAATTGTCTCAGAAACTAACTGTCAATATCTCTTGTGGTTCAAAAGTTATCAACACAGAAATGTAAAACCTTTTGTTGTGCATCACAGGTAACTGAAGATGGAGTTGATGATTATGTTGTCCGTCCATAGCAACAGACTTCAACAACCGACACCCAGAAAGATCACCAATTTTACACACGACTGTTGCATCCCTCATAGCTAAATTAAGAGAAACCGCGACTGTGAACAACAAGAAATGTAGTGAAACCTTAACAATGATTTTGGCACCCTTTCTGCAAAAGTCCACGATGTAGCACACAATAGCGCAATGGCAATTACATTCAAACTGTTGCTAATCAAAACAATGCTTGCTCAAACTAGCCATTTTGAAACAACTGTCTGACATTTCTTACAGAGCCTGATACTGCAGATTTTACACTACACTGTATGAACCAAAGCTAATGGAGTCCTTAGCTCTTTTCCCTCACCACTGGTGCCAATTAGCATCCTGCTTTGCGACTTTTGGAAGTTACTAAAGCAACTTTAAGAGGAGCCAACATGGCAATTACAGTACCAGTGTTGGCCTGATATTTTTAGGCATTTCCTGTTGGACCAAACCATAAAATGACGGGGTCTGTCTGTACGATTGAGGCAGGCTAGAAAGAGCTAGCTTTGTAGCAGCCGGGCTCAAGTGCCACACACTGTAATACATTATATGAAGGGTGCTAAATATTACCAACTTAGAAATAGCCGTTTGGCCATTTTATAGCAAACAGGTAGAATGTGTACGCCACATGAAAGGCTTGATATATTACGCTGGCTGCAGAGTAGATGTACTCAAACCCGCGCTGTGAAGAAAGCCACTTTCAAATGCTACATTAGCAAAGCTTAAGCTTTAAAAACATGCAATCTTCAATATATGCTTTATCCTGCCTATCCTGGGATCACTGGGTGCAAAGCAGGGTGCCGCTCCATCTCAGGACATTACACTCACTCACTCGCGTTTAGGGACAATATGCATCAACCGCAATCTGTATTAGCTAAGGGTACGTTCACATTACCAGGCTGAAGTGACTCAAATCAGATTTTTTGCATTTATGTGGCTCGGATCTAAGTTTTACAGGGTTGTGTGGACGTGTCAAATCTGTTCTTTTCAAATCAGATGTGTGTCACTTTTGTATATGGGGTCCCAGATAGGACACGTATCCGCTTTGTGGACATGTGACTTGAATGAGAACGGTCAGATCGGATTTCATGGGTCTCTTTGCCTGCACGCATGCGGTGTCGGTTCGGTAATCTGAAATAAAGTTTTTGAAACAATTGCCAAATAAATGGCAAACCACAGCTACAAACAAATGCGGCTACAAGGGTAAAGAACAATACCAAATCTCAAGGCTACATATAAGGAGGCAAAAGACTCTAATCAACATAGCGGTTGGCTATTTTCGCCGGACTATGTATATCAGGTGAGCTGTTTTATGTCCACTCGAGCATAATGTGTTAGATAGCCATGATAGCCAAATCTGATCTGAGCAAAAAAACTGATTTGAGCAATGTGGCTTATAATATGAACATAGCCTAATATACCTATGTATAGTATGAGGAAGCAGCACACAAACAATTATCAAAGCCAAAAATCGAATCCGGTTCTCTGATGTTACAATGAACCAATATTAAGTTCTGTGCTTGTTGCTAATATGGTGGCACCCCGGCCACCTAGGAGCTCATCGAATTTAGTTCTCGACACATTTTGACTGAAAAGGTTTCTCTTGGTATTTGGAACACGAGCTGCACGATGAGTTTCATGATTCACATCTCAGCACACATGATGCAGTCTCACAATAGTTCCTCAGTGTGTACTTGTGTTGGATTTTTCTTTATTATACATTTGCAATACTGTATTTCTAGTGCAAATAAATCTCTATGGGTCCTAAAATGGTTGATGAATACAGGCAACTGAAAGGGCATAAAGGACCGAGTCTTCTGAATCGCTTGCAGCCTGAGCAGTTAACATTAACAGCTAGTGGCACTTTTCACTTTTAATCCATTCCTCACTGAGTGACATATGATTTTATTAGATATTATTGTAAAATAAACCTATTAATGATTTTGGCCAACTGTTGGTTAGTGTACGTGTCTTAAACAATAAGGGCAATAACGATATAATACAGTATAGACTATATGAAACTCATTGGTTCATGATGCAGTGTGAATTTTATTGGTCTGAACTGGATTCTTTCGATTTACATTATTAATACGGGTAATAAAAGTTGCTCAGTACTCATCATTTTCGGTTCTTACCTTCTGGAAGGACTTGATGATGACAACCGGAGTACCACTGTACTAATAACACATTAGGGTCAGCAAGCGCAGGCAGGACGTTGGCAGCGAGTGCATGTGATTGCGAATGCACTTCAGGTCACCGTGTTCACAGCCTGAAATATTTGGTGCAATTTTGAACTGCGATGTGGCATCAGGCCTATCATGTGGAGGTTGACGGGTCAGCTGTACAACCAGGCTAAGATTCACATGGCTCCTAAGCTTTTCCCATCGCTTCACGAAATGTCATCACCATCGTGCCATCTCCGTGTGCAAAGCCAACACGTAGCAAACTTTTAGACCCTCGGCAGTTGAACACATGGCATGTTTTTTCCTTTGCTACGAAGAATAAAGCATTTCCTTTCATTCATTTACTACAGGGCCTCGGAATGTAAACACGCACAGTCTGTAAACACACACATAAACTACATAGCGACACACATGCAAGTCAATGTCCTGCAAACACCGCCGGTCTGCACCGGTCTCATGCTGTTTCTCTGTAACGTGTAGTATGTTCTGCGTTTGTGAACTGATGTTGCCAAGTTTCAGTTCTTTCAGTTTTCCTTGTTTTATGATATATATTGTTTAGCTGTATTAAGACCACTGACAGGTAAAAAATGATGCTCCGGGCAGTGCTCTGGTGGGAGACCTTCAGTCTTAGCATTTATAGGGCCCCATTTGTTCCAAATGTAAGGTATACAATTTTCTAAATTTTAGGTTTTTAACAGTGTTTGTCTTTAAGAAAAGAATTACAAATTACAAACAATAGCAAACGGTACCTTTGTATTTAATGAAAGTGCTGCTTTTTTCTAACATACAAAATTGTACAAATGAAAATTCCATAAATGAAAATTGAACAACACCAAGAAAATTGTTGGGTATTTGCAAGGACTTCATAATACGATACAAGAAAGTCCTGGGTTCAATCCCAGGGTGAAGCGGCCTGGGTCCTCTCTGTGTCTGCATGGGTTTACTCTGGTTACTCCGATTTCCTCTCAGTTCAAAGACATGCGTGTTAGGTTAATTGGTGTATCCAAAGTGGCCCAGTGTGTAACTGTTTGCACGACTGTGTGTGTATCCTTTGGTAGATTGGCACCCCGTCTAGGGTTGTTCCTGCCCTTGTGCCCTTGAGTTGCTGGGTGGGCTGGGCCACAACCCCATGTGGATTAAGCAGAAGTTAATGGATGAATGGATGTTATTGGTTGTCTAATTTAACTACTAATACAAACTTAACTATTTTGGTTAACAATCTAGGCCACACTAGGAGGATTGTGTCCATTTTTATTCCTCAAATCCTTCACCATATTCCTTAAATCATAGGTACACCCCTTCTTTCAGCAGCACAAACTGCTCCATAATGGTTTAAGGAACATAAGTTCAAGCTGACTTGGTCTCAATACAATCAAAGATCTGAATGATGTGCTGGACAAACTGGTCTGATCCATAGCAGCCCAAAGGGTCTGTGGCTTGGAGGCATCAGGTGAATCTACACGACATTAGGCAGGTGGTATTATTGTTGATCAAGTTAGCATTAATTTGTCGTTGACATTCTTAAAAAGCAATTAGATCATTAAGATTAATGAAGCTCCCTGGAGATACAAGAGGTACTGTGGTTCCATGCAGCAAAAACGATCACTGTTGAAGAATGCAGAATATGGTAGAATTTTGGGGTTACTACTGGACAAGCAGTCCTTAAGAACTAGTAGTAAGCGATTAGTAGATAAAACAATGGCTATAATTTGATTGTTGTTAATTGAATTGATTTTAAACGTGCATACAAATGCCTAAAAAATGGCTCAATAAGCACTGTATTGAGATTTTGATATGGCCATTCTAGTCTCCTGACTGAAACCCTATGAAAACTTGTGAGTTGAGCTGAAGGGGACCTCATAGTCATCAACTTGCCTCTCTACTGTTTTACACAACGACTATGTACACTGCTTGAATTGATATATCCCCTAATTCTTGTAAGCAGTATATTTAGATTTCATCTACTGTGTTTGCAAACTTAAAGTAGTCTACAAGGCTTGCTGTTTTAATAAAATCTTGACTGATGCGCTAATCAGATTCAGACCAAAGCCTGATCTGGCCATGATGTTATCAGACGTTTCGTTAATATCTGACTGGAACCAGTTTGTAAGCTTTCCAGTGGCTCAGAAGTCCTCCCTTTAGACAGGAAAAACATCACTGAAGCCTTCTTTCCCTAAAAGCAGTTTTTCGTGAGTTAATAGGAACCAAATGAGTCAGAAGCTGATCGAGTCATGCTGGAAATAAATAAGCTAAATCATTTACATGTTTTTCCTTAATGAGTTTGTAATGAGGACATTTCAACATAAAGACCCCAGTGTGCCAATGGAAATAAATTCATTTAGCATCAGCAGTGTAATTTGTCACAATTACTTTGTGAATGTTCTCAGTTACCACTGTCACAGACTACAGCTAAAAAGAGAAGACATATCCAGACCAAATAATAATGGTATATGTATAAGTGTGTGTATATATATATTATATATATATATATATATATATATATATATATATATATATATATAGAGAGAGAGAGAGAGAGAGAGAGAGAGAG
>JAYJMA010032227.1:0-11647 GCA_036873895.1 Parotocinclus cabessadecuia | reverse complement strand
TGGAAAAAAAAAAATTTTTTTTTTTTTTTTTTTTTTTTTTTTTTTACCATTTTTGGATGGAATGTCTTGCGTATCTAGTGAATGAAAAGTGGAATTTGATTTGGAAGATTATATATTGGTTTGCGCCAAAACCCGGTTAAAGACAGTTTTCTTGCTCTATTAAACAAAACGTTCAATTGTGCTGCACAATTACAAGTTCAACAATTTAGCCTTGGGATATTGATATGATGCTGCTGAACATGGAGCTTGTAATAGATGATAAGTTGGTAATATCTAAAGCGTAGCGTTCAGTCAGCGCAGTGTGAAACGTTTCAGTTATTGCAGCTCTACTAAGTGCAACTGGTGTGTCGCTTGCAGAAGTCACGAAGACTGATGGCTCAACAGGAAAAAGAGGAGCAAAAGGCGTTAAAGGTGAGATGTAATTCACATCCTTTCAGGCAGAACTTCTGTTACTACATAATGTATGTAACAGTTCATAAGAGCGTTAAAGACTTAGAGTTACAAGAACGAGTCTGTGTTTGTCATTAATATTGGAATAAATCGAATAATCTTACAAATTAGGCTCATCTCATATTCGTATCTGATATCGTAGAATAGTTATAGCTAGGGGTGTGAAGATACACTGATGATTCGATTCTGATCCTGAGCTCACCATTCAATTATTGCAATGATTACATGAGAGTTTTACAATCAATAAAAGAAATATACATAATATAATAATGCAATAATCGAATTTATAATATACATAATGTAATAATGCAATAATCAATACATATACATAGTATAATATATAATAATCGAATATAATATACATATAATTAATATAATAATACAGTAATATAATGTACACTGCTCCCTCGTTTATGGGCGGGGTTTACGTTCCAGGATTACCCGCGATAAACGAAAATCCGCGAGGTAGGGACGCTATATTTATTAAAGTATTTATACACTATTTAGAGGTAGAACTTGCAGAACGTTTAGATGGTATCGTAGGGCTTGAATGAATTCAGTCTATAATGAAACTTTCACAAACAGAGAACACAACACCTGAGATAAAAACTGTCATGTCGGCAAGTAGCGACTCAGGCGGGCGATGCTCTAGTCTTACTTCTCGTTTTTGGTGAGTATTCATCCACTGAGTAAAAACAATATTGTAGTGTTTTTAACTGTTGAATAATCAAGCAACACTCTGAAGTAATGGAACGTTCCCTTTACTTAACACTCCATACATCACTCTCGTATCACACATGCTCCGTCCGTATATTAATTTAATATAAATTTTGGGATTGTTTTTAATGTAAAAGCCTCGCAAAAACCCGGGAAACAGCAAAAATCCCCAATATATGTTTTCCATTAATATTTTTTGAGAACCCGCGATGCACCGAGTCCACGAAAGGGGAACCATGACGTGGCGAGGGAACACTGTATATTTATGTATACATCAGTGCTGATTCCTTGTTGCAATATTACTATTAATATTAATATTACTGTACTGAGCACTGTTTATTTTGAATTTTATTTCCAGATCTGAATCCTCCAGTGGCACTTCAGTGAAGCAGCGTTCAGACAATCCCGAGGCATCTCAAGCGTTGTCCATTTCATCTCAGGACAGCTCATCCCCTGGGTCCTATGAGCCCAGTGGCTGCCCATACAGTGCCCAGACACGACGAAGCAACAGCTCAGAGGCTCTGCTGGACCGCAGTGTGGATGAAGGATCTGTTTTGCCAGGCCCTGCGTTCCGAAACGGGCCTCAGAGGACTTCAGAGACACTGCTGGATGGGCGTTCGAAACAAGTCAATGGGCATGCCGAGGTGACCCGTGTACGTTCCATATCTGGCAGCCGCACCACTAACGGCCCCACCAGAGGCTACAGTGACGTCCTGCTGGACTATGTGTGGATGAAGCAGCAGAAGATGCATGCACAGCAGCAACAACGGCTGCAAACTCAGAACAGTGTAAAAGCCCGAGCCTGGCATGAAACCCCCTCTGTTGCCCCACCGCCTTACATGAATGACTTTCCCTCATCTCAGGCCCTTATTCTAGGCTCGGGTCCACCAGCTTATAGCCCAATGATGCTGCGGGGCAAGCCAGGCGAGCCGAGGAGGGTCAAGGTGAGCCGTACCAAATCCTGTGGTCCGTTTATTCCTGTCCAGCAGCAGCAGCAGCAGCAAGGCTACACAGACGTGATGGTCCCTGGTGGGCATGGAATTGGGCAGTTTCAGCCTCGGCACAAACCCCCTAACTACGGCACAGACTGTACTTCTGGCCCCGCCCAGCAGGATGATCCTACACGTAGCCTGCATAAAGCCCTGGCCCTTGAGGGCCTGAGAGACTGGTACTTGCGCAATGCACTTGGACAAACTGTCACCGGTTGCCCAGCAAAAGGCCAAGAGGGGGCGCCGTCTCAGCGCAGACGAACGACAGCCTCACTGCACGCTTCACACCCACATCCACCACTAAAGCACCAGTCACAGTCATTTCAGGGAGACACAGCATACACCCATCTGCCCCAGTCTGCTACCTTTCATGGACATCCACTACACGGCCGGTGAGTTTAAAAAAAAAAAAAAAGATGTTCATGAGTGTCCGACTTATCCAACAGGGTCTTTAGACTTGATTCGGTTTCGCACACTGGAGACTCAAGTCTTAGACTCACATACCAGAGACTCCATCTCATACCAGAGACTTGACTTGGACTCTCATATTAGAATCTCGATTCGGACTCACAGGCCAGAGACTAGACTCAGACTCTCACGTAACAGACATGTCTTGCACTTTCATGCTGGTGATTCGAGACTTGACTCAAACGTGTACACCAGAGACTCGAAGCTGAACTCTGACTCTCGCATTAGAGACTCCAGACTCAACTCTGACAGGCCAGAGACACTCAACTCTCGAATTTGGACTCTGACATCAGAGACTTAACTTGGACTCTGGCGTTAGGGACTTGTTTTGGATTCATGCCTTAGTGACTTGACTCAGACTCGCTCATTAGAGACTCGGGACTCAACTTTAGGCTCGACTTGGACTCCCACAATATAGACTCCAGACTTGACTCTCACATCAGAGACCCAGTCTTTCACAACAGAGACAATTTTTTATACTATTTTTTAAAAAATTCATTATTCCATAAATAAAATTCCTTGACTTTTAAAATTCCTTTTCTTCCTTTAGGTCTACCGATCTCTCTACATACCAAGACACCTTCTCTTCCAAAATGCAGGGCTTGAATCTGCAAGAAACGAGCACTGACCGACCCAGTCCAGGCACTCTGGTCTAACAGACACACACACACACACACACACACATACATAAAGACTGGATAAACACCAGCTGTGTGAACTGGAGCTACAAGGACAGTACGAAAACCTCCTTAATGTACACACACATTTTACAAATCACTGAGCTCGACAAAGAAAAACTGTTTAGTGCATTTTCCTTTTTTTACTCAACCACAGTGAAGTATTGAGAAAAGATCAAGCAGACGATCACAGAAAGATAGCACACGTCCATAAACCTGTATGTTCGCCGTCTTCATCTCGTTTGTATTAACGTCACTTTGATCTGACTTGGTAAGTCTGTTATTGATAATCCAGCGAAATCAGTATTAAGCTTTCAGGGCTTTTGCTATTAAGTCTCAAAATGAAGCGATCAGGTTCAACAATACTTTATATTTGAAAAAAATTCCTATGCAAAATTGAGTCGAGAAGACTAAACTTCATAGATAGACTTTAATACGTGGATTATGTGTTTACTCTTTTATCATTATGGATTAATACAGATGGAGCACCAAATCTTAAGCGTTATTAGTCCCCGGGTTTTATCCAAAGTGATTTGTGCAATTAAAAGTGCAATTTGTGATTGGAACGTTAGGACCGTTTTCTCATATGCTGTGAGAATATGTCCCAAGTTGGGACCAATTTTTACTGACCGGTGCTGGTGCTCTTTTAAGGAACCTGTAATAGAGTGGACCTATGGCTGGCACAGTAAACACTGCTAGGCCGTCATTGCAGAGACCGATGCATAGGGCTCAAATGGGAGTACTGTCCGAATGTCTTAGGACACCAGTAGATTTGGTGTTTTAGCACTGGTATAATTACCATACATAACATTGTCCACAACTTCAAAAAATTCTAACTTTTGTCACTGAATAATCCTCTTTCCCACTGATCCTCATTCCACTCTTTGTGAGCGCTGGTACATTTGATCCTTTTCACCCCGTTTCCCTTCCATAAATGTGGTTTCTTGGCTGCTACCCTTCCAAAAAGATTGTAGAAGGGTCACCTTGGCAGCCTGATTAGGTTGCCAGATGCTGCTCTGGCCCAAGTGTATGGTTAGATCACATTACATCTTTGCCACTGTAGCCTAAAGAAGCATTCGCTTCCAATTTGTTTCAGTTTTCAAAACTGAGAAATAATTATATATTATAATATTATAATCACCATTATACGATTGGTAAAACAGTGGTTTATCTAGTCTAATGGTGGCCTAAGACTTTTGCACAGTACTGAAGGAGAGAAGGTCAGATCTCTCCATCTGGGGAGAAAGTGGTATACTTCTGTGAACTGGATGTCATCTAGTCAACGGCCTATGGTCCTCCACCCTCAGAGAAAGGGTTGGCACATGACTGGGAACGTCAACAAGGAAAATGGGCATATTCAAATTTGCAGGGGGGGGTCCTATGGTTGTATCCATCCACAAAAGGCTGGAAAGGAATTCACATTTAATAAAAAAAATTATGTTTGGATGATTTCAAGGCCATATTCTTGAAACACTACCACAGCAGAAAGCTCTTTATAAACAAGTCTTGACAGATTGGCTTTATTTTAATTATTCCTCCCAAACGTGAGGCTTATTAAAAGAACATGTGACCTCTGTGAAGCTCCTGTTTGATTTTTTTTTTTTTTGCAGCTGACTGCTTCTCTTTGTGAAGGTCACAGTGGTAGCAGTGTTACGAAACCAGTCCACAGCTTACAGTGTTGTGCAAAACTCTTAGGCCACCATTAGATCAAACATACTGTTGTTTTAGTAATTCTATAATGACCATATCTAATTAGTTCGTGGTCATTTGAATAGAATACATCTAGATAATGACACAGAATTGTATGCAGTATTTAAAAGAAAAAGCAGTAGGCTACTGTGGCACGTTTTTAGTGCGACCACCCCTGCAGCTTCATCAGTTTTGAGCCTTCTTTAGTTCGAAGCTTGAGGATTGCTTTTCAGGTCCATTTATCAGGAATATGCTATATATGGTCATTATAGCATTCGTACCGCAGCCTGTCTACTGGTGTCCGTAGACTTTTGATCTAGCTTTAGGCCAACCAGGGAGCAACCTTGTGTTTCCTAAAGCTCCTTATCCTGTCGTAAAAGAAAAACAGATTGCTTTAGCCATTTCTCTTGCTTGTAACTATGAGCTTATTTATTAAACCCAAAGGGAAGGATTAAGGTGTAGACAGACCTCCACAATAAAATATTTCTACTTCAGGATCCCCCACAGTAAAGTTTCTTCTCAGATCTTTTGCTTACTGCTACAAAATAATAATTAGCTGCATTCCTTCCAACAATAGACCTCAGTTCTTTTTACTAATAATAACCTGAGGCATTTGTTTATCACGTGGCCACCTGTCCTGTTCATGGTTCCACACCAGCAGTATCGATATGAAATGGAAGCAACTTTCAGTGGAGAACCTTGGGGTGTAGCACAGAAGACACCAGCACCATGTCAGTGGAAAAGGGTCGTGTGGCATTGTAAATAGCAAACGGTGCGAACCACCAATGTGTGGTCACACCGTATCGCTTGTCAATTCGAAACGATTTCCTTCTTGCACTAGCATTCAGGTAAATGGAAGTTTCAATGTAACTTCTGACCATACCTTTAAATGCTGTATTTTTCACACCTCTAATGACGCGACGGGCAAAACGTGCCCTTTAACAAGAAAAAGCACTGTTCACGTGCGCAAAAGCCAGGCAGTGTGGGCGTGGCAGGATCTCGCTGTTGCTATTCACTGATGCAAATCAGCCTCTCTTCAGGTCACACAACAGCTGATGTCTTTAGCTTTAGGATGGTAAAAAGGTTCAGCTCTTGGATCTGTTGCGGATCACAAGTCCCTCTTACTCTGTTATTTACTGAATGAGAAGACTAAAGAATGGTTTAGTCCAAACCAGGATGCTAACTGTTTACCATCGTGCCTAACAGCAGCATAAAGTGGAAAATACTTTCACTCGTGTAAAAAAAAAAAAAAAAAAAATCACCCTGGATGTAGTGTATCGAAACCTGTAGAAGTGTTAAAATGATCAGGATTGCAGGCTAATCCATATCAGTGTGTCATCATCTGTTGGTTGATAGTGCTACTGCCATTTTTCAAACTTTTCTTTTTTTCTAAGTGCAAGCGGGTATTCAATGGCTGTTCCTAACCTCCTATTGGTGAGTCCTTCTACAAAATGCATATATAGGTATGCACCGTTTAATGTCCGCACAAGATTTTGTGAAACAGGTTGTTTACATTTAGCAGACGGCCCAGAGCGACATGTCTTACAATGAATACAATGAATACAGTCTTACAATCCCCCCAAATTGTGGTTTAAGGGCCTTGCTCAGGGACCCAACTGTGGCAGAGGTGGGATTTGAACCCTGGACCTTCTGGCCCATTGTCCAGTATCTTAACCACTAGGCTTCTGCAGTCCCACAGGATGATCACAGGAAAGTACCATGGTCACTTAGTAGTTTAGATACTTTGCACATCGTGCTTGATTGTAAATGCTAATTTTTAACAACATAATGTTATGTATTTATTTCTAATGTTATTTATTTAATAACAATAAATAACGTGTAAATGCTAATATTAAATAAAAGACCACATTTAGTATAGTATAATACAGTCGTCCCTATAACACTTGCTGATAACTAAAACGAAAGGAACGTTCGTTTTGCTGCCTGCGATTCTCGTTTCTGTCAACAGGCTTCTCAAGGCCTTGCACTAGTACTAGTTTTCTGTCATTCAAACGCGAACAAGACCGATATTTATTTCCTATTATCCTTCTTAAGATTGGATGTTAAAGCAAACGGATGTTAAGCTGTGCATACCTGTACTGTTTCAATAATGTTCTGCTTATACAGTTAGCCCAAAGATAGCCAACAATCTTAAATTGACATATTTTTCCAACTGCTCTTTCCAGAAGCTATTGATTACCTAAGAGCTGCAGCTGCTGCTATATACAGGAAAACGAAATGTAATTCCAAATGCAAATATTTGAAGTCTGAAACTGATGTCAAGTCTTTAGCCTGAGAATTGGGAGACGGAGTGGAATTTGCGGCATTCAAGTCCAGTTCCAGTATTGAGGCTTTGGTTGTGCGTGGCTGAAACGAGTTTGTGGAGTCAGAGTTTTTCTTGAGTCTGTAAAATGTGAGTCCAGTCTCAAGTCTCTGGCAAGCAAGTCAGAAACAAGTCTTTATCCAATAGACTTTAGCCTGCAAGTTTGAATTTAATCTCGAGTCTGTAACATGTGTGTCCGTGTCAAGTCGAAGGACAGAGTCCACACACGAATTCAGGATTACAGATAAGCATTTATACCACATTTATACAGTCAACAGCCAGACAAATTTGTGTGTGTGAGGTATTAGAGATAAGTAATGAAATGGGAAAGTAGCTTTAGCGAGAGAGAAACATGTATACAAATCTCAGGCAGTCGGAAACATATAAGAAACAACGAGCCTGAGAATTACACCAACGTAGAAATGCAAATGAGGACAGCAGGGCAATCGGGTCAAATGATCAAGGCCCGGGCCTTCACGCGGTCATGGAACCCCAAGGCCAAACCACAGTCAGCAAATCGCAAAATACTATCGAGTAAATAAGTCTAAAACTCTAGTAACCACCTGCTCACACATTGTGTAGTATAAAGCGTTTACTTCTACGCCACCACCATGACTTAACACGTCTGTGGAATGTGGAGGGTCAGATCAACAAACCTTCCCAGACACGGGAAGAACATGCCAACTCTACTGTACTCAAAACTGTGCCAGCATGTAGGAGAAATATTTCATTTTTAGGCTTGTTCCCTACAGACGTCTCATTTAGGAAGCCAAAACGTTTTGGAAACTTTGTAAGACTGCTTCTAGTTAGTGTACGCTTTTGACCGAGGCTCTGTTTTATTGCTGGTTTAACATGGCTTCATGTTTATATGTAGCCTTCGTCCTCATTCAGAACAGCGTTCGATCGGGCTGAGCAGATCTGAGTTAAAGGCCTTCTGATTAGTACGTTTAAATACCAAACCTTTTAGTAAACACAATCCAAGCACAGTATTTAAAGTATTTATTGTTAGGTATGTGAAATTCTAATGTTCACTGAGGGGTTGAATCTAGCTGCTCAGAATGTCCTGAAGCTGAAAATGAACTGTAAATGTCAGGTTTTTTCTTTTTAAAAAAAAGGAACACACTTGAGGAAAAAGGCATAAGTACGAGCCGCTTTCAAAGGAGACTTTGCTACTTCAGCTTCTGGCCAGTTAGCAGAAAACAAGCTGTAATTCTAATATGGGACTACAGCTTGATTTACATCGTGCATCGACTTATAATGCGTCATTCCTCTAAATACAGAGCGTTCCCTGTCCTAAACTGTCCATTATTTTTCCTTTATCTGCACGGGAAATCATGATTCTGTGCTAATAACAGCAATGACAGAGAATTCATGCTAGCTGGTGTGGCCGTTGCTAAAGAGCGTTAATACTAAAGCAATCAGGAGCTTCTCATGTTTACTCAGGAAGCTCAAAACTTTCTCCGAATGCTGCCATGCTTGTCTCAGGACCAGAGTAAAAGCTGCTCCCACGTCACACCTGATCCAAAAAACAACTGTTTGTCCCATGTAAAAAAAAAAAAAAAAAAAACTCTGAGAAGGTCCAATGTTTACTTCAATCATCCACTTTAATCAATCGTTTTATAAGCAAAGCTGACGAATTTCACTCCGTGTGTTAGTCGCATGATTCATTCCTTAACTCGCACAAAGGTAGGGTTAACGAAGACGTTTCATAGTCATCAGATTCAAAAAGCAAAACCAAGACAGTGAGGTTTGAACTGTCCATTTTAAGACTGAGAATCCATGCGCATCGAATGTCTTTTGGTTGCTTCCTTCACCTTTTGTATTGATGTAAAGTGTTTTCCACATTTCTTTTTTCGAAATTCCGGATTTTCTTGAATGAAATTACGTGCTAAGCAATTCCCATTTTTAACATTTTTATTAAAAACTGTAAATATTTTGCAGTGCGGAGAAACCTTGTTTAGCAAGGATATCGAAAAGACTGTAACATTTCAGTGTCAAAGTTTTTACAAGTGAAAATATCCTCAATAGAAACGACTTATGGTTTCCGTTCTAAGACTTATGAGAGTATGAAATGGTGAAATGGGATAAATGGAAAATTTCAGGATGTGCTCCGGACTCCCCATCACAGTGCCGAGCTGGGACTGAGACCTGGCAGTGCCTTCTGGTCAGGTCAGGATCAACATGCAGGCGCTTTGGCTCGGTCTGAGCTAGGGATGGCAAGTTAGGTTATCTGAGCCCTGCCAAGTCCTGCAATGTTTTGGTGCCCTGATTACACCTGGACCCAGCATTCTCTGGTATAGGTGCACGATCATGACCAGGACAAGTTGAGAAAAAATAAAAACTACATGAATTTCCTGGAGCACATTCCTTAACTTAAATTGCTTAGATTGTAGGACTGCACGAGTAGTAAGTCGCTGTGGATAAGAGCATCTGCTAAATGACTAGATGATTTTATATGTGGAAATGATCATAAATAATGATTAATTGAAATTGAAATTGAAAAGTAATTCCATTAAATACCATTTTGCTTCTTTTATGAAATAAATAAAACTAATCCATATAACATAATTGGTCAAAAAGGCTAGAAATCAGTTAATTAATATTTTTATAATAATAATTATTATTATTGTTGTTGTTGTTATAATTATAATAATAACAACAATAATTATAACAACAAAAAATAATTATTGTTGTTGTTGTTATTATTATACATGGTTTCCATATATTATAATTATCCAAAATGGCTAGAAATCAGTCAAATAATAATAATTATATTATATGGAAACAGTGTATAATAGTTATAGTAGTGTATAATAGTTATATAATAATAGTAATTATGATTATTATTATTATTATACACTATTTCCACCAAATGTAATTAGTCAAAATGGCTAGAAACCAGTCAAATAATAATAATAATAATTATTAATTAAATAATTAAAATATAATTATTATTGTTATACACTACATAAATTATACCATCCTCAAAGCAATGGAATAAAATTAATATATTTAGTTTGAACAGATTTTAAGTGTATGCCATATCATAAGACGCCTATGTTTAAGCTCTGTCGCTCACTCTTGCAGTGTGAACTCCTGACACTGTGCACATTTCTGTTTCTGGAGCTGTGATGTTTCTGGTGATACAGTATGTATTGTTAAATATGTGTTTTAAGCCCATCCCATGTGTTACAATTCAGCAGTTTGCAGTATTGTTTAAACCAATCAGTGACCACAATGAGAGTGTACATAGTTTGTTTCGAAGAAATAAAAGAAGTTCTGTCTTATTAATACTTTATGGGATGCGTGCTTCCTTTTCACACCACTGATGAGGTCAGTGGGTTTGGGGCATAATGAGGACTGGCCATGTTTCAAAATGCACATTTTACATTCAGTGCATGTGCAAAGTGAAACAGTCGCTCTCAACTGCACACACACTAGAGGCATTCCAGGAACTAGTCCACATACTTGCATTTTTGGAGAGGTGAAAGAAAATCCATGGCAAAGCAGAAACAAGGATTGAACCTGGGACCCTGGAGCTGTGAGGCATCAATCTCTGCATCCAAAAATGCTATAAACACGTCAGACTGAAAGATGTATACACGCCACAGGCAATTTATTAGGTACACCTTGCCAGTACCAGGTTGGAAGAGCTGCCTTAGGTGTTTGTGACATCGATTCAACAAGGTACTAGAACATTCCACAGATATTTTAGTCCAGATTAACATGGTAGCATTAGACGATAGACAATAGCTCTCATTCCACCACATCCAAAAGCTCCTCTTATGGACTCAGATCTGGTGACTGTGGAGCCGTTTGAGGACACTGAACTCGTTCTCATGTTCATTAAGCAGTTCGAGACGATCTGAGCTTTGTAACGTGGAGCGTTATCCTGCTGGAAGTAACCGTCACATGAACATGGCCGGAAACAATACTCGGGTAGGCTGTGGGGATTAAACGATGCTGAATTGTTATTAAGGGGCTCCTTGTGCACCCTCACGCACACCTTTACACCAACAGCAGCCTGAACTGTTGATACAAGGTAGGATGGATCCATGGTTCCATTTGGTTCACACCAAATTCTGGCCCGATCATCTGAGTGTGTTTTTTATCGTTCAATTGTGGTGAGTCCATGTGAATTATAGCCTCATTGGCCTGTTTTTACTCGGCAGGAGTGGCAAACTGTGTGTTCTTTTCCTGCTGTGGCCCATCTGCCTCAAGGTTTGACTTGTCTGTGCATTCAGAGATGCTCTCCTGCATAGCTCAGTTGTAACAAATAATTGTTTATGGTACCCTCATCAGCTCAACGGGTATGGTCATTCTCCTCTTACCTG
>JAYJMA010032206.1:0-11648 GCA_036873895.1 Parotocinclus cabessadecuia | reverse complement strand
GTCCAGGGTTCAAATCCCACCTCTGCCAAGCTGCCACAGTTGGGTCCTTGAGCAAGGCCCTTAACCCACAATTGCTCTGATTATAAGACTGTATTAATTGTAAGTCGCTCTGGATTAGGGCGTCTGTTAAATGCTGGAAATGTAAATGTAAATGTAAAAAAATCTGAAAAAAACTGCTTCTATAGGCTACAATGTCAAGCATTGCTTATACCTGAGCAATAGCTTCATCGCGATGCCAATTTCACCCTTGGTCTGGTCTTTCAGAACAGGTTTAAAAGGCTAAGATATATTAATGCTCACAAAGATTGGAATGAAGATCAGTGGAAGAGAATTATAGTGACGACTTTAAAGTTTGGATTTTTTGGGTCCAACCATCAACAGCTATATATGGTCGTTGCTAAAATAGCAAATCTAACAGTGGCCTTAGACTTTTGCACAGTGCTGTGCATTTTCCTGTACTATACAATCTTGGTGAGCTCACCTTCACGCCTCTATCCAGAGCAATTATTATTATAAAAAAAGTCGGCGGTTGAGAGACACGTGCTCTTAGATCTTAGCCTAGCCACTGCATATCATTTACATTTGGGACATATATATGAAGACGTCCGGACGGCTGCAGGATAATTATGTATTGATTGTAATTGATGAAAAGGCCTCATTATAGATCACTGAGAAGAGCAAGTGCAGCATTTAGTTCTGAATAAGGACAAGCAGGAGGACGAGGAAAAAAACGAAATGATGGTTTTCTGTGAGACAACGATAGTCTGAGCTGAGCAACGGTTCCACAGGGTATCAAAAGAACAAACGAAACAAGCCAACAGCTTTGCTCCTGACATTCTCTCCTTCCACACCTTGTGCTTTGTGCTTTGAAGTGAGAAGGTCTGATTCACCTGAAGGCAACAGTACGGAAAAACATGAATAATACGCACTCGGTGACCTTCAGGGCTCCGCAATTCTCAACACTTTCTAATGCACACACTTTTGGGTCAGCAGTCCAAAATCCACCTGCTTTTGTAAAAACAATCATAACCTACCTGTTTTATTAAACAACATCTTGCATCTGTCTGGCGACTCGGACCTTGATTGTTACTACAGGCGTTACTGAAGTAACTCTCACACTCACTTTGCATACCTGCTTAATCCAGTTCATTCAATCCAGCGCATCTGCGATCGAGCCTGCACAGGGTGCAAGGCGGGAGCCACCCCTGAACAGGGCACCAGTAGAATGCAGGGAACACATTTTGTATTTGTAGTTCAACACGGAGCACATCAGCAGTGCGCACTAGGGGTGTGAACCTCCCCTTTTCAACTGACGTCCAGTTTGTTTCAGATGCGTTAAATCCTGCATGATGTGTCCCAGTTTCAATTCACAACAATCTGGAAACTTCCTCTCATGATCACTGTATAATGCTCCATTCACTCTCATACTGAAGAAATCGTCCTCCTCCCAAAAAAATATAATATAATAATATAATCACCTATTGTTTATATGGGCTCGTTGTGTAGCACCGCTGCCTCACAACAAGAAGGTCCCGGGTTCAATACCAGGGTGGAGCGGCCTGAGTCCTTTCTGTGTGGAGTCTACATGTCCTCTCCTTGTCTGCGTGGGTTTACTCTGGGTACTCCGGTTTCCTCCCACAGTCCAAAGACATGCGTGTTAGGTTAATTGGCGTCTCTAAATTGCCATTGACTTGTGTATGCAAAACACCCCAGCCGTGTAACTGGAAACAGCTGCACGCCGGTCCCAAGCCCGGATAAATGGGAAGGGGTGGAGAAAGCAATGGCAAACTGATCCACTATCCTGCCGAAATATTTAATGGATCACATCGATGAAAGACAGAAATATGTGGAGACCAATGATCCATCAGGTGACCGAGAGTCGGCCGCGACTGTACGGTTAATCCAATCCAATCCCATTTTTATATAGCAGTGTACAATAAACGACAAAAATGAACAAACCAAGAAAGAGTCGTTGGAAATGAAGGAACCTTTATATGCGTGATTGTAACGATCATTCATGTAAGTGGTTACAATAAAGAGCATTAAGAGCAAAAGTGAACACCGTTTTTTAGTTTGAATTGGCTGGACCACCTTTGTCTTCACTCTTAGTTACCGAAAGCATAAAACAATCTCAAGCTCAATGTAAAGGCCAATAACTGCAAAAGGGTTATTTGGAAATTGGGGGGTAGATTAGTCGACTGTCGAAGTAGTCAACCAGGAGGTAAGACAAGATGCAAACTTAATGAAACGCGGTCTATCCTGGAACCTGGTTCCGGTTGTTGACAGAATCCATTGCTGTTACAGTTTTGAGGGATGAGAGCCATCTTCTAGGCCTCATACTCAAAAAGCCTAATGCTGTCTCCACCAGTTTACTTTACTTAAAAACATCCTCCCACTTAGCTGCATCCTCCATATCCCAACACAACCTGTTTTATTCCTAGACACTTAACACCATTCCTACCCTGTCACTTCTCCCCCTCTTCCCTCAACACCTTTCTCTCCTTTTCCTGTGTACCCCAACTCTTCAAGCTCAGGCAGCGCTGAATTGTAAATTCCTTAAAAGATTGTACCCTGTTTGTACTAACCTCTACCAAATTCCAAACTACATTTATAAGCGAGGTTATCAAAAATATGCTTTTGAAGAGCTCCGTGTGCCAAGTTGCCATTTTGGCAATGGATCTTATATACTTTGGTCTTTTAAGGAAAACCTCAAATGTACTGATAATATGTGTGTTTTAGTCAAATTCACCACCTCTCACATTAACATCACAATGAAGAACCAATAACACACTTATTCTCCCGCTGATCAGGTTGCTTTTTTCCTGCGAGGCCATCAGATCCATAAACAGAGCCGTCATGAGAAGACTGAAAGCACACAGTGCCCCCTACTGGCATTCATACTCCGTACAATATCGATCATGCACACTGTGAATCATTTTAAAAAGATTACATCATACATGCGTTCAGCGTCTATCTATTTAAAATGAATATTCCGTATTTTCTGGAACAATGATATTGTTATGCTGTTAATTAAGTGGATGTGCTGGGAGTTTGATGGTGCAGAACGTTATTTTTTCCTGCTCTTGGTGCATCAATGGCAAAAATATCTTGCATACCTTATATCATGGATAAAAGATGATACTTGTGATTTATTGGGTTAACTCACAGCGGTCCAGAGGTTAAGGTGATGGACTACAGGCCAGATGGTTAAAGGTCCATAGCTGGTTAAAAATCGTAGCTACTTAAAATATATACATGTGCTTTTGCTCTAGGGTCTGATTTAGGAGTATCTACCCACTCCAGAATATTCATTCTAGGGTCTTTTTCGTGTGCACATGGTGTGTGATGTTGAAGTTAAGTAAGCCTTGCAAATTATGCTTAGACCACTGCTTTTCAATCCTGGTCCTGGAGCACCCAAAAACGAATCACTATACACTTGCATCACTACGTTTTGACCAGTGGTCATGTACATACAACAATCTGGGTTTTTACGCACTGAGAAAAGGACCTACTCTGCAATAAGAGCTAAAAAAATATACTATACACAGTGCCCTAAGAACTACAATCGTTCCCAGTTACGGTGCGAACATGCGAGAAAGGGGGCACGGCTCTTTGAACTATGAAATTTCTCTGGTGTGAAAGTGTCTCAAGATTTGCTCTTTTGCACCTTTGCACTACCAACAGGCCTGACAGTCTGGAGAAAGCCTGAGAGAGCCTGAGTCTGGATGATAAGAGGGTTATAGGTGATTCCAGACCAACCAAAAGGAATGCAGTGCAAGGGACAGTGGACTCCTTCTGGACTCCCGAACATCCTTTAAATTGGTGCTCTTGAAACACATGCCAACTCCTCAATTTCATTCAGTTTCATTCTGAGATGATCCACTACCAGAATAACGTATTCTCATTGGTGTTCCTTTTCTATTGAACAGAAGAGATACCTTTAGTAACTGTGCACCATATGGAGTACAGTTGGCTGGGTGCCTTTCTAATTCAAGACATGTCGATATAGAAGGCCCACCATGGTTTAATTGAGAAAGCTGATCACAGATCAGTCTGGGTTTTCGATCGAGTGACCTCTGGCTTCCTAAAGTGGCATCGCATTAAACTGGAGACTGAGGATGAAATCTTTTTGACCCTTGAGAGCAAGGTCGTTGCGGTAATCCATTCAACGAAGCAAGAAGCCAAGGCCGATGACATACCTCCCATCCACCACTCACACACAGTTGATTGATCCATTGTTCGGATCAAAATATCTTAGGAGAATCTCAGTTGAGGAAACCGTTCAGCCTTAGTTGTACGGCCAGATGTGTTTTTGTAGAAAAATTGCTTAAACACGGATGGTGCTTCAGTGCCTTCATGCCCTTGTTTCTCCATGCTGCAGAGTGAAGGTCTCCAGCTGATTGCACTATTAACTGCATGAGAGATCTCAGCATGTGAGAATGTCCAGTCTGATGCTAGAACAGTGAAAGAACCCCAAGCAGCACAACGAATACACAAAAACACGTTAAGATCAATTACATTTAGGACACTGCCTGAAGAAATGACAGCCAGGAACCTTTTGGCATGATATCGATTACTGCAGTAATTACTCAAGTATAAATAGACAAACCTATTTTGTCTGAACACAAACAATTGTACAATTATTTCCCTAATTGAACACATTGTATTTCCCCTACAAACAAAACAGCAAAGACAGCATTTGTGGTGTTCTGAACTTAGTATGCCAGTCAACCAGCTTTACAAGCAAGATCATGTGAGTTCACCAGCAGAACCAGCACCAGACTGCCATTTACCAGCATAGGCCAGTATGGAACCAAATTGCATTACTGTTTTTAGCAGGGTGGTAAAGGCAACTGCGGTTGCTTAAGAAGCAATAATGTATTTTAGGGTACTAAGTCCTCTGAATTAACCCAAAGCACAAAGCTCTGCGAGTCTGGAGTCCTGGGAAAGGCCTGAGAAGTGAAGGTTACGTTTTGTGTTTACAGAAACCTGCACCCTGTCCAGGGCGTATCTCTGCTAGACCCCTCCCCCATGACCCAAACTAGGATAAGCATGGTTAAGCAGGATACTTAAATTAAGTCCTACCTGATCATACCTGATCAACACAGTAATGTACATGACATTATGCAAGCAACCTCTCCAAGCTGTTAGCAAGCGCCCATTAGAGGTAAGAATTTCTCTCTAAACCTCAGAAAGTTGAATCGGTTCATCTAAGTGACCTCTTCAGTCTGAATATGGTCGCTAGATGGTTTCTTCTAGTTGGAAAATCCTCACGCTTATATACAGTACATTTGCATGACAACCAGAACCAGCACCCCTGCAAACTAATCGGACCGTTTATCAGTTTTCAGTACAAATTGGCGCTGACCATTAATTACTATATGGCATTTACATAGGAGTTAGGAATAGCTGCAATAACGGCATTGTTAGCCTCCCTCCTCTTAGCGAGTGTTGGGGGATTGAAAGCAACCGAAATGCAATGTTTATAAAACATGCACCTCGCTTGTGAAATGACAACTGATTTGCGCACAGAGAGTGGTTAATGTGAGATATCTCTGCTATTTCAGCTTTTATCACTGCCACAGAGCCCAAGACAGAAAAGCAGCTAATGCTAATTGTGATGCTAAGTCACGTGGAGCTTCCCAAAACATAGCCAGAAGATTACCTCGTGAAGTAGATTCACAGTGAAAATGTGGCGAATCCCCTAAAAAGAATGTGTGCTTATGAATTTTACTTGTCACCTAGCGTTAGCCTTCTGTGTTAGCTTGGTGTTTTTTCTCGATTTAGAGCAGCTCAGATGCTAAATGCCTGCTCATGAATGAACCGCAAAATAAGCTTGCGTACATTTCTACGTTTACATATACGTTAGTGTATTTAGTTGTACAGCACAGCCTAATTGACACATTTACATTTATAATTCTAATTATAAAGCAGCACAGACTTCAACCTTCATTTATACTAATTAGCTCCCGATACCATGTAATCACTTCAATTATGCTGATCATTTCAAAAGCACATCGTCAAACACCACACTTTAAATGTAACCCTTTCTCAACCCTGCTAAACACACACGCACACACACACACAAACACAGTGGGAAAATGAATGATGCAATAGTCTGTCATCCTGAGCAGGTGTTGCAACTTTTTACCAAATTCTCCATGTTTTCTGATGCTCACCCTTGCTCAGTCTTGGTTCAAGCAGAAACAGCTATAAGACACACAATAACGTTTGCAGCATTAAACTGTTCCTATACAGTAGACGAAGTTACATAGTAAGCTTATGTGAACTAATATTAAATGATTGTAAATAGAGCTCAGATTTTCTACACTGTTCACAAAAATGAAGGGATATTTCAAAATGAGCTTATAGAGATTAACAAAGAGGCATTTTATTTCACTTTATTAAACAATATAATCAGAAACGCAAATGGAAAGTCATAGAAAGTTGTTCGATTGCGAAAATGAGATGCAAACTCAATTACGGCGATTGAGCGGTAAGTAATATATTCATGGGAGTGAACAAAAGCATGTTAAAATGGACTCCCCCGAACTGACTGTTCAGTAGGGTGTACGGTCACCCAAGAGTGCCAAAACACACCGACACACCGACGATGGGGCATGGACAGGATCAGAATGTCCAGCAGTTCTTGCGGGATCCTCATCATTATTCATTTTGAAATCTCCCCTCATTTTTGTGAGCAGTTTACGTCCAGTCCAGATTGGCTGCAGTTGAAATTGCTGGTTGATGATGGATTGCACAGCTACAGCTAATCTAAAATACATGTGTGAAAGGTCAAGGGCTGTCCAATCAATGAAATTAGATCAGCAATGACAGACCTCACACACCACAATAGATTAACTACAATGCATTATTTTGATTACTTTTGATTCATTATTGTGCCTTTCATCATACTGCGCCTTGAAGATTAATGTTTGTCAGTACTGGGAGTGGTGGTATGGGTAAAGCCCATGGACCTGAATCAAACAATCAGGATGATTATATTTTGTTGCTGTTTTAAAAAAAATGTGGATTTACAGCAGAAAGAAGAGTCGACTGATTCTAAAGGTACAGTATTACCTCTGTACCCATCGCTGATTTGTTTCAGAAGGCGCATGCAGTGCCAGAAAAACTGGTGAAAACTGGGAGTATCTTTCCCATAAGGAATAATATAAACTTTAATCACATTTATCCATTCAAGAACCCCAGAAAAACCACACTGTACGCTCCCTGGCAAAAAAATAACGCACCCTAATAAAAACGTCAGATTGCTGCTTTTATTTGTAAAGATGTCAAGAACGAGAAACCTGGAGTGCTGTGGACTGGAACCATCTATAGCAGTTCAAGTATGGAGGCCCCGTGGCAAGTGTGTCAATCCTGCCTTTGTTGTGGAGCAACACAATGCCCAGCTGATCATCTGGGAGCCATTGCATATGGCAGTCCACAGCTAGTAGTAATACGAAGGACACTAACATTTCAGCGACATCCTGCAGTCACATGTTTTGCCTCCCATGGCAGAGCTTCCAACTGGAATTTTTCAACAGGATAATGCTGGCCTCCACAGAGCAAGGATTTCCCAGCAATGGTTCCTCCAGATGCAGTACTTCTATAGTATAAAACTCATTTTACACAGTAGTGGAGTTGTTTTGCATACTTAATCAACCTATGAAGTCTTGTTACTCTCTGCTCATGTTCTCGGGAATAATAATGGGCATCCTGATAATAAAACAAATGGGCATCCTAATAATGAAACAAAAATAGGCCAAAGAAAAACAAATGTACACCGTAGGTATCAGAATGACTGTAGCCGTTCTGCCAGTTCAAACCAGTCTGGCCATTCTCCACTGACTTCTGTCATTATCAAGGTCTTTCCATCCTCAGAAGTGCCACATGATGTTTTTATGGCATTATTGTAAGTAAACGCTACAGACTGATTTTAAACCAGGAGGTCAGCGATTATAGAAACACTCAAACAACAATTATGCCACGGTCAAAATCATTGAGATCACATGTCTTCCCCTTTCTAATGGTTGGTGTGAACATTACCGGATGCCACTGGCCTAATTAGATGACTGCACGAAAGAACTGGTGAGCATGTATTCCTGATAAAGTGTGTGTGTGTGTAACTGGGTTAAGTAGAACAGGTGTGAACCCCTATTCACCCTATTCATTTAAGACATGTTCGTCTAAAAATCTCAGAGCCAGATGGAGGATTTTACCAGTGACAATTTTACACACACCACTTTATTACATTTACAGAATGCAGATGGCATATTGAGGCTAACTAAATTTGCAAGTACAGGCACACAATCACACATGCACACAAACACGCTCACTAATCTGCATGATATGCACCATCCACACCTAAGCAATGTATCGTACAGCTCATTTGCTAATTGGGAAAACGCTGACAAGTTTTACTGATTGCAAATTCAAAGTTAATCCTGTCAGGTGACTGCTTAAAACTGAATTCAGAACTCAAGCCGTCGTTCCTGTGGTGGCACAGCAGCTAAAGTACTGGACTACTGTCTAAGTTCTCAGACATCGAGGTCATAGTAGGATTGAGTTTGCCTTCAACTGTAAAACACAAGTCTACTAAACTACTGACCACATGGTGGTTAAGGGTATTATTTAAGGACACAATAGTAGCTTGTCAGCACTGGGATCTGAACTCAGAACATTCCAAGTAATAGTCTTAAATGTGAGCCACCCCATAAACTTAATTCTAAAATGACTCCAAGGTCAAGAATCGAACCAAGGCTCTTGCCAGAGCTGGGATTTGGACTCACAATTTCAGGCACTTGTGGAAACCATCTGCTTCAGCACAATTGCCCACTGGACCCTGATCTCAGAACATCAGCATATGGAGGCCTATCAGGTCATGCTAATCGAAATAACAGAATGCTGTAACGCATTTGATCAAATATGATCTACCATAGGCTCCGGAAGCTAATATCTATGGAGGCCAAGCAAACAAAACCTAAAGAAAGAGTCAACATTGAATAACTGAGGGCAAGGAAGTGCTTAAAAAGCTCTTAAATTCTGAGATACTCTGTATTAGAGTCAAAATATCACTTCCAATAGCGAGGAAATATACAAAAGCGTGTAGTATATCAGAGATGAATGCTGAGTAAATTACTTCAAAGGTCAGAGCCTGACATTTGGAAAAAGCAACGGCAAAAGTCGCAGACACGCGCGGCACACAAACACACACAGACTATTACACACTACATATACCAAATTCTTGTCCAAAACTTACTTTGACAAGTTATAAGCTCACATAATGCAGAAAAACTGCATGTGCCATGACAATGTTTCTGTTTTGCATAGTTCTCTAATTTAATACAGCATTCTTTCATTACAAATCATATAATCAATACAGCAATCTGAGTAGTATTTGGTATGTTCCTATTTTGCAATAATGGCAGCCTGTGCTCAAGCATCAACTCCATGTTTGTGTAAAATCTTATGATCTATGTTTCCCAGCATAATTTCACAATGGTATAAAGAGTGCTTGGCATGACCTGTGCGGAGGAACACTCATTATATGGTTTTCAGATTTATGTTGCGTTGTGGTTTTTGTTGTTGTTATCTTGCTGCAATATGAATCCTTCTTCATGAACAGCCGAACGTGCATTTCACAGACTTTTGGCCTTCACTGATTTTATAGCTACCGCATCTGCAGTTTCAACGGGCAATAACATTAACACTTTTCTCAATACAGGTATGCACCGTTTAACAATCACACTTTGTTCTGTGAAGCAGATTGTTGTGCCAGGAAAATGCACTTACCTGTACTGGAAATTTGCCTATAGTGGAAGTTCTAGATTTGCTACACTCTTGCTAACAGGTGTAGTCACAAAATCTCCAGGGATAAACACTGACAATTGAATGGAACACACTGAAGAGCGATACAACCACCACAATATTCTTCCGTCAATACAATTCATATGATTTCCACATGGCTGATTTAGGACATGAAGTTGAGACATTCCTGACACTTGGAATACTTGATCATACTTGACTAACTCCTGCCTCTAATGACACTCAGGTTCGAGTCCTTGTCTGTCTGAAGGTGCGGTGGCTGGTTGGACAATCACGTCCCAGTGCTGCAACAGCAACCCCTGATCAGTCCAGCAGGCTTCCACCTGTGCCCTGTGTTCTCTGGGGATTAAAAAGAAAACTGTGGCAGCTCTAGGACCAAAAACATAGGACTTGAACTTGGAGATCAGCTCAGTAGTTTCAGCAGCTTCATTGACTGAGTAATAATTGAGGTCCTTTGTGTTCAAAAGTCCAGAACTGGCTGTCTGACTCCTGGGATTTCAACTCAAACACTGGACCATAATCACAGCGAAGGTTATTACCCAGCTTTATTACTCAGAGCTAGCGAATCCTAATAACCCATAGCTTAATGGATAGCTGCAAAGTGTAGGCGTGTTTTATTTAGAAAACCCTTTCTCCAGTGCCACTGTATGCTCAGATGCATTTTTGGATTTGATGAGTGATAGGCATTCTTGGGTGAAAAAAAGGATGAACATGGGTCAATTTGATGTACTTATGACCATATACTTACCCTCTACCCTTTACACTTTACCACTGTGGTACTGGTGTTTACAGTCGACTCGTAACTTGTTACTTTAGCTTTTATAAATCGATGTATTGAGTTAGCACCCAAATAGAAATGTCAGATGCAAATCTCAACATGCAGTTACATTGCAGGCAGATATATAAATGATTACAGGTTACAGATTTATATTTACCACATTTAGCAGACGCCCTTATCCAGACAATGTACAGAAGTGCTTGTATTCTTCTTAGTAGACAAAACCTCATGTTAGGACAAATAAGCAGTAGCTCAAGAATACAGTCCAACCAGAATCTGCTACGTTCTGATGAGGGTGCATTTTAAAAAAAGTTTTTTTTTCTCGTTTTTGTTCTTGCTGCATAAAGAGACCCAAACAGACTCAGCCATTCAGACATCTAGTGGAAGTTCATACCCTGATTTAGACACTGCCAGACCCAGTGCCCTAATTAGACACGGTGCTTCACTCACTGCCCTATAAAAAGGCTCTCGTGATACTTTTGTGTAGTGTACCTTTTGGTAAGAAATCATTTAGTGCATGATTAAATACTGACATGTCTAGTTATGAGCGATTCTTCTTGTTTGATTTAGTTTATTCTGCTCTTGCTGTGGTTTGCTAAAGCTGAATGATGTTTTGCAGATGATTCATGTAGTACAAACCATTTCGTATCCGCAGTGTCATGAATCTGTTCCTCTTGCCATCAATAAAAGGCATCCCGTTTCACAAACTGAGTTAGAAATGCTTTTCAAAAGGAAAAAAATACTTGTTTACATTTAGTAGCTTGCACTTTTATACTTATACTTGAGTATGTGTATTAACCGGAGTATATTTTGAATAGATTGCTAAAGAATTTGCGTACTCTGGCCACCTCTGCCTCTGCTTTGCACTAGAAATCCAGAATTGAAGAGACTCGGGTGTAGAAGTCACCTACCTGCCCTTTGGGTGAAAGATTCTTCGCTAGGAAAGAAATGGAGCAGCAACTATGTGCATGTATATATATATGTGTGTGTGTGTGTGTGTGTGTGTGTGTGTGTGTGTGTGTGTGTGTGTGTGTGTGTGTGTGTG
>JAYJMA010032175.1:0-11650 GCA_036873895.1 Parotocinclus cabessadecuia | reverse complement strand
GTCCAGGGTTCAAATCCTACCTCTGCCACAGTTGGGCCCCTGAGCAAGGCCCTTAACCCACAATGCTTGCATTGTAAGACTGTAGTAATTGTAAGTCGCTCTGTTAAAATATGCCTTTAAGACTTATAACTGTTTGAATCGTGACCATGAATCTCAAAGCTGTTTTATCTACTGTGCAGGTGGAGAAACCATGCAATAGCAAACCCGAGGAGCTACTGCTATACCCTGCCAAGGACTTGAGCCAAAATACTAGCCTTCCAAGCCCTGTTATGACTGTTCCTTCTAAATCAAACAGGCAATCACCATCCCATCAAAAGTCCCTGAACCAGACCCACCAAGCTCCAAAAACAACATCCCAGAAAGTTCTACCTGATGACCTCAAGCAAAAGCTAGCAGAACTACTTCTCAAGTATAGCAGTGGTGTATGGGCTCATGCCCTTCCCAAAATATTCCAAGATAACTACAATAGCAAGCTTCCTGAGTTTGTACTTTACAACCTTCCCTTGCTGTCAGATATATGCACTATTGACTACCCAGTGCCAGACAACCCTAAAAGGGCAATTCTGTATGTGAAGATTCAAGCTGTACCCCCTCTGCTCGTTCCAAGAGAAGAGTACCCGTCAGTGCTGGTGATTGAAGCAAGAAGCACAAACAATGTCGTTCTTAGGTAAAAACCAAGAGGATTGGGGCACTTTGGCTAAAATATGATTCTTTTATTAATTGTTTAATTGTTTGCCCATATATCAACAGATACATAGGTGAGGGATACTCAAAAGCCCAGGAAAAGCTGGAGGATGACATGAAGGAATTCTACAAACAGGAAAACACCAGGAAGCCCCTGGTCTCATTTTCAGCAGGGCAACTAACTGCTGCTGTCGCTGAGGAAGAGGAAGGCTTTCTCCGGGCACAAGTGTGCGAGGAGATGTCTGATAAGCTCAAGGTGTGTTCAGAAGTTCATACCACTCTTGGGTTTACGTTGGGCCGGGGTATGACAGTTTGAGGACCTTGAACATTCGTATTTTGTGAAACGATTAAAAATCAGCCACTACTGAATTGTGTTGTTACAGGTTTATTATGTGGATCATGGCTTTTCTGAGATCGTCAGTAAAAGCAAGCTGCTAGAGTTGCATGACATTTTTTTCAAACTGCCTTTCCAAGCCACCAAATGTAAATTGGCTGGTGAGTTCAGTATCAGAATAAGATTTAGGAACTTAAAGTTGCATGTACCAATACTTTGAAGTCATCTCATACATACATTAATTGATCTGCGGCTCTTCAAATGAATTGTTTATGTATTTCTAACATTACTGGATGTGTGTGTGTTAGGCCTTGAGGCCTTTTCTCAGGAACCGACTGTGCTGAAAAAATTTGAATCCATGGCAAGTGGTAAAATCTTACTGGCTGAGATCCTAGAGCGAGAAGACATTCCTTCGATGGTGTTATATGACACGTCACAGGAAGATGACATTAACATTAATTCTGTATGCCTGAAAGCTCTACAAGACCAGACTCTAGACAATCCACTGAAGGTATGGAAAACATGGTGCCTAATTATACAACCCCAAATCAGAAAAGGTTGCGACGGTAAAGCATTCACTACTTAGTAACCTCGCCATTCCACTTCACCACACTTAAAAGTTGTTTAGACAAGAAGGGTACCGGGTGTTTAGTGTTTCAGGTGTTATTTTTGTACCATTCCTCCTGAAAACACGTTGTAAGATGTGCAACAGCACGGGGCCGTCATTTTCGTTTCAAAGTCCTCCTTGGGGACTTCTGCAGCCATGCCTTTGTAATATGTGCAGCATGTAGTTTTGCATTGTCTTGTTGAAAAATGCATGGACCTCCCTGGAAAGGATGACTTCTTGAGGGCAGCAGATGTTGCTTAATGATCGGAATGTATTTCTCTACATTAATGCTGCCATTACAGAAGTCTAAAGTACCTTTGCCCAAGGCACTGACACAAACTCCTACCATGACAGACCCTAGGTTTTGTACTTTTTAAACTTGTATTTAAGTGCTTGACAAATATTTACCAATTTTATTATATCAGCTATTATTGAATGAGGGTTCTTAGTGCCATCTGAGGGATTGAAGATCATGGATGTTCAGCTTAAGCTCGCTCCTTGGCCTTTACACATTGAAGTTCCTCCTGATTCCTTGAGTTCCTCATTATGCACTATAGAGGGAAAAATAAGCAAATGCCTTTCAAGCTTTCTTTGAAGTGATTTTTCTGGCCATCGTTGTTCCTCAAAGACTTTCCTGAATGCTGCTTTTGTAGCAAATCATGATTACAATCACCAGCTGGCATCACCTGTTTAAAATCACATCATTTTTACCTCTAAATTTCTCCCATCTCAAAATTGAATATGTTGCAGGCCTGAAATGCAAGAATTAATGTAAATTACAGAAATATTTCCAGATCATACTTTCTACAATAAAATAAAAGTCAAAGTAAATGTAAGCGTGTTTTATATGCATTTTTCATACTGTCCCAACTTTGTATGATTTGGGTTTTTATGTCTTTAAACTGACCAGGCATAATGACCTAAGCACTATTTCTTTTGTAATATGTGTTAATGGCTTTTTAGGTAAACAGTGTTCACATGAATGTGAGTGTGACCAGTGTGTGTTCAGATGGGACGTTCTGCTGCCAACTGCCTTCTCAAGGCTTGACCAAGCTCAACGGAATCCTAGAGAAGATAGAGATTTATATCCAGTCTCAGGTAGAAAGGCAAAAATGTGTTTGTGCATGTTATTACTATACTACAATCAGTGAGTATAGAACATAATCTGATTCTAAGCTTTAGAATCTAAATCTAAATCTAAATCTAAATTCTAAGATTATAAGCTGTGACAGTGACCTGCTGACACATATATTGTATTGAATATTGCATTTTAAATAGCAGATTCACCGCTTTATAAACTAGACTGATATTGTAAAATAATAAATTACAGTGTACTTTATAGAGCATGCATGGAGTGTTCTATTAAAAGATAATACACTCACAGTCCACTTTATTAAGTGCTGGTACTGGGATAAACTGCTTTCATTCTTTAAAGCCAAAATTTAACAAGGTACTCTAAACATTGCTTAGAAATATATTAAAATGTTAACGTGATATATCCTGTTCTACCACATTCCAAAGGTGCCCTATTGGATTGAGATCTGGTGACTTTGAAGTCACTGAACTCAGTGTCATGTTCAAGAAACCAGTTGGAGATGATTTAAGCTTTGTGTTTCCTGCTGGAAGTAGCCTTTTGGACACTTAACACTGTGGTCATAAAGGGAAGAACATGATCAGAAGCAATACTCATGTAGGCTGTGGCACTTAAACAATGTTCACTTGGTTTTAAAATTTCCAAAATCTGCCAAGAAAATATCCTCCACCCTGTTACACCACCATCACCAGCCGAACCACTGATACAAGGGACGATGGATACACGCTTTCCAGTTGTTTGACCCTACCATACAAATGTAGTAGCAGAAATCGAGATTCATAAGACCAGGCAACATTTCTTCCTATTTTCTATTGTATAATTTTGGTGAATTCGTTCAAATTGTAGCCTCTGTTACCTGTTTTTAGCTGACAGGAGTTACCCCCAACCCGTGTGGTCCTCTGCTGCTGTAGCCCATTTGCTTCAAGGTATCACTTGTTGTGCATTCAGAGATGTGCTTCTGCATACCTCAGTTGTAACAAATGGTTATTTGAGTTACTGTTGCCTTTCTAGCAGTTCGGACCCGTCTGACCTTTCTCATTTGACCTCTTGTATCAACAAGGCATTTTCGTCCACAGAACTGCCACTCACTGCATATTTTCTCTGATTTGAAGCATTATCTGTCCCTGTATCACTGTGAGTGAAAATACTGTTCGATTTTTGGAAATACTCAGATTAGAAAAGTCATTTTCTTTTCCATTCTGCTGCTTGGTTGAACTTCAACGGGTGGTTTTGACCATATCTCTATGCCTAAATGCTTTGAGTTGCTGCCGTGTGATTGGCGGGTCAGATTTTTTTGTTAAGGTACTAGATAAAGTGGCCAGTGAGTATGTTTATACTGCTTTGTGTTGCTTATAAATGACTTTGAAATGAAGCAGATGAATTCCCTTTACTTTTTTGTTGGGAAGGTCACATAAGAGTCACTGGTGTCAAGACCTTTCTGTGGGAAAAATTGTCTGGCTCGCTACAAAGGCAAATGGTCTCGGGTTGAGGTAAGAGAAAGCCGCTTTGGTCATATATTATACAGTTGTTTGAACAGCTTCTCTCTCTAAAGGGAAATATTTGTTTAGCATTAGCGTCTGCATAAACCTTTGTAACTACACGACATTAGATCACACGTGTTAACACAATGCACGTTTGTAGAGTATTGCACTGAATTTTAATCTTTAAACTTACACAGTTCACATGTAGTAACTGAAATGTTCAAGCATACCTGTTGGGACCATTTGACATCCTAGTCATCAGTATCAGTACTGGTTTACGTATTCAGCCACTGTCTCATCTCTGGTAGTTGTGTGACTAGAAATACTGTATTACAGTGGAGTAATCATTACTGAAGATGTGTTCACTTTATGCTGTGCTGGTTTTGAGTTGGTTTTAATGATGGTTTTGCATTATGATGATCCAATACAAATAACATCTGAAAATAACTGGCCAGTATCTTGTTGGTTGAGGGAATAATTAAATGTAATTAGTTACTAAAGAAGAAAATAAACTGATCTCTTTCCTTTCTGAAGATAATGAACCTGCATGGCAACCGTGTACTGGATATTCTGTTCATGGATCTGGGGGTGCAGGCATCTGTTGAAGTCTTTGAGTTGAGGGAAATCCCATCCTCTTTCTTACGTGACCTCCTCTCAATCCCTTCACAGGTCAGAGACCAGTCTATAGTGTGAAAAGTGGAATTGTGTATGTTGTCTGTATAGGAAGTCATATTTTCTGTAAATCCTACAATGTAATGGAATCGTGTGTGTGAGTCTCCTTTCTCCTTTCTTCACAGGCAGTGAAGTGTTGTTTGGCAGACCTGTCAGTCAACGTGGGCTCTTGGACTCCAGAAGCAGTACAGTGGCTGAGAGCCACAGCTTTACACTGCAATAACTGTAGCTTAAAGGTCAGTTTTATATTAAATATTATTTGCTGTGTTGTTTTGTAAATATAATGTTTAATTACAGCTATGTGCTTTCTAAGGTCTAGTGAGATCTTTAACAAGATCTTAAAAATAATTTTAAAAAATATAATTGGAAACAACATTTTTTCTCTTGCCTAGCACTCAAAGGCTGCCAAATCCATTGCTGAGGTTTCTTTTCAGTAGTGGTCTTCGATCACTATGCTGCTTGTCATCCAGAGTACTTGTTTCTAGGAATTTTTCTGTGTTCCCCTGGACATCAGAATCGTCAATTCCATCTTCAGTTGCCTGTGATGAACAACAAAACTTTGGAACTTTCTGTGGTATAACTTTTGAACCACAAGATGTATTCTGATGTACAAATCTGCTTGCGGCAGTCAAGTTTGTGATCCAATCCTGGTCTTCTTTGATATGCTACATGACCACCTTCCCATTGGAAAAACTTCCAATATGGCAGCTTTTAAGATGGCGGCTATGTTCCAGACATTTTGCCTCACTCTATGTAAATTTCTATTTATGTACTCAATCTTCCATCACTTGTGTATGTGTTTTTGCACACAGTGTTCTTGTGAAAAGGTTTGCATCTCTTGTCTTGTGACAATTCAGTGCTTTTTTGTGAATGTGATTACCAACAGTTTTCTCAAACTTACTCTTGTCTTAAATGTTGATGGCAGAAACCACACATAGCCACTGGTAACACACACGTTCACCTTCCATCTAGAGATTTCATACAGTGCAATCTCAGTTAACTGAATCATTTTTCCTTGTCATGTTTTTAACCCCATGTAATGTATTCTTTGCACTCATAACACAAAGTCACAGGGTGGTCTGTTTCCATATTCTGTAACAATCGGAGTTAATGATCTTAGAACAAAATCGTTGCATCTCTAATGTAGACCTTTACCTTTATTTTCTTCGGCAGATTTCTAAACTGGAAGAGAACAAGCATCTGGCCCATGTCTACCTGTTTACTGGGAAGAACGTCCATGATGCCAGCTACAGTCTCAATCATCAGCTTGCCAACTCTGATCTCTGGAAACAAAAAAAGGATGTCTTCCTTAGCAGCCAGGGAACACAAAAGAATTCATCTGTTCCTATAGCCTCTAATGCTCCCCCTAATCAATCCACTGGCACCTGCAAACAAGGCAACAACAGAGCTGGACAGGATTCACACACAGCCAAGAGGGTGGCCCCCCATTCATTTTCCCGTGGCATCTCATCTGGGAATCTGGCTCTGCCACCCATGCTGGAGCTACCCGCAGTGGGGCAGAATATGGACATTTATGTGTCAGTAGCTTGTCACCCAGGACACTTTGTGCTACAGCCTTGGCAGGATATGTACAAGCTGGTGGTATTAATGGGAGAGATGATTCTGTATTATAACAAAACAGAGGAGAAGCCACTAAAGATAGAAAAGAACCAGGTGTATGCTGCCAAAGTGGGAAACAAGTAAGTATTCATATAATAACACCAGATGTCACAGGGCAGTCGGTAATTTTACATGGATTATTGTCAATACCGTATATGTAAAGAACATCATATTTAAACTTTCCTAATATAAAAATTCAGAAGTAAAAAAGTGTATAAATAAAAACGTATTCAGCTTTATTGGTTGTTGTATTTAAATGATATAAAATACTGTGCAAAGGTAAAAAATTAGGGGATATTTCAAACTGAATACAAAGCAGTTAATAAAGATTTTGATTTTATTTCGTTAAACAAGATGATCAGAAAAGCAGATGAAAAGTCAAAGTAAGTTGTTCGATTACGCAAATGAGTTAAAAACTCAATTATGGTGATTGAGTAGAAAGTGACATATTCATGGAGTGAACAGAAGTATGTTAAACTGGACGAGAGTGCTACACATTGAGTGTTCAGTAGGGTTTATGGTCTCCCAAGACTGCCAAAACACACTGACAGTGATGGAGGATGCAAAGAATCAGATTATCCAGCAGTTCTTATGGAATCCTCTTCATATTCATATTAAGCAGTGTATATGGTGTACATTTATAACATAATAGTATATTTACACTTGAGGAGTGGCAGAATCTGGCAGCTTCATTGGGATGTCAAGTCGAACCTCCTACAGTTGATCAGAAATTGGCTTTTTGGAAGAATAGAAGCCAAGAAAAGGCTAAGATATGACATAAAGATCAGTGGAGAAGTGCATTATAGAGTGACAAATCCAGATTTGAAATTTCCGGATCCAATCATTGACAAGTCATTATTATACTAGGACTGAAACAACAAATCTAATGGTGGCCTAAGACTTTTGCACAGTACTATAGATTGTTATTTAGTTTCACTTGGTTAGCACAATAATAAATTGCCATTTTTCTTTTACTCAAGGAGTATTTAGAGGTCATTTTGTAATCTCATTAAGTGATAGTATGCATTTCATGTACGATGATAATGAATAATAAAAACACTTAATAACACTTAATCATGAATAATAATAAAAAAGAATTTGTATAATGCAAAATATATGTTCTTATGCATGTTTACATGATGATTCCAAATATGTTTTCACAATGTCTCTCTAGTGTCCACGTATACTCAGTGCTTTACAGTACCAAAAGGTTTACACCATATGTCTTTTGCATTCATTCACTGCAGTCATTTTGTAAGATAATGCATCTGATCCTTTAGCCTGACAAATATAAATGATTAACAACAAAATCCAACCATCTGCTATGGGGCATATTTTAAGTGTATAAACAGCCTTATTTATGATTAAGTAATATGATCTCATTATAAAGTGACTTAAAAACCATGCCTAAAATCCTGGTTCGAAATTTTGCTCTAGAAGGTCCACCTATTTTTGGTTATGTTAAAAAATACTGCTTTTGCGCAGTACATTTATGCCCTTATCCAGAGCGACTTACAATAAATACAGTCTTACAATCCAAGCAACGGTGGGTTAAAGACCTTGCCCAGGGACCCAACTGTGGCAGAGGTGGGATTTGAACACTGGACCTTCTGCTCCATAGTCCAGTACCTTAACCATATGCCACCACGGCCAGTCACAGAAAATAGTGGAGTTTTAGTGAATGCTGGATTGAATTGCAACTGCCTTATACATTTTTGCAAGGATGTTCGATCACAAATATGAAGTATTCATAAACCTTGTATAATGTACAGAAATATGCCACACGTATCAGAGTAGTATACATGAAATGTCCCAATTTAAAGCAAAAACATGGTAAACATTTTGAACTCGTATGAATGGGGAAATAATGTATGTTTATCTGCAGTTGGCATCGAGTGCTGGTGAAAGGAGTCCTGACCAATGGCCTGGTTTCTGTGTATGAGCTGGACTATGGCAAGCATGAGCTGGTCAGTTGTGATCTGCTGAGGCCTCTCATCCAAGAGTTTCGACAACTCCCATTTCAAGGGATCACAGCCCAGCTAGCAGGTAAACTGCCAAACTCGGGAACAGAGTGAATCAGAGTGATTCTTATTTCTTATGATCTTTAAAGACCGACCTTCTATAGAATGATACATCTTATCAGTAACTAAACAGCTGTCACAAAATATGATTTCTAGGATAACTAATGACATTGCTGAAATAAGCTTGTTCTCAGTGTAAAGACAAACGTGAATCACAATTCAGAATGTAATGGCAAACTCAGGATCTCCTAAAAAAATCGAATCAAAGGCTTACTCCCACTGGATTGTTTAGTCATTATCTATATACAGATCAGCATTTAGCACTTTGTAATGTTGCCATTTTTAACTACACTTGCCACGGAGGATACCAAGCAATTTAGTGTTTCCGGTGTTATTTTGTTCCCTTCTTCCTAAAATCAAAGTTCCAGTACAGTACAGGTGAAATGTGTCGCATGTTTCGTTTCAAAGGGCTCCACAGTAATGCTGCCATCACAAAAACGTGTATTACCTTTATCAAGGGCACTAACACCAACCTATACCAGGACAGACCCTGGCTTTTGGACTTGTTGCTAATAACAGTCTTTAGCCCAGAGCACACAGCGTCCATTATTTGAATGACGGTTCTTGGTGCAGTGCCGCCTGAGGGATCGAAGATTATGCTCTGACATTCCTTCCAATTCCTTAAATCATTTAATGATATTATTGACTATAAATAATTCATTCTAAGCTTTCTTCAGGGTGCATTGCTTTTAAACATTTAAATCATTTTCTCTCATATTTGTTGGAAAACTGGAGATCCTCTGACAATCGTGAGGTATTTAAGTGTTATTTTTAAGTTTGTATTAGCTCTAAATTGCTCCCTTCCCTCCTTTTATGAATTTGTTGCAGGCCTGAAATATAGAAATGTATGTTTATTAACATACAAAAAAGCTGATCAGACAAGACAGACTGTTTCCAATGAAATAAAAGTCATAAAGATAGATAGATAGATAGATAGATACTTGAATTAATTAAAAAATATTTAATAAAATGAAATGTACTAAACACTGTGTGCTTTTTATATGCATGTTTTATACTGTCTTAACTTTTGAGGGGTTGTATATACTCCATAGCTCTTTATTTAAGAAATCTATAAATATACTTAAATGGTGCTTGGGTGCCACACGGCATTTCACTCTCCTAGCACTAGGTAAGTTGAGTTTGAGTAACAGTGGGGTCTTCTGATAGGGTTGGGCTATGCAGGGGAAACTGGCCATGACTGATGTGGTGGTGGGATCACCCTCCCGATGCTGCGATAGACTTTTTCAGGGTATATGCTGGCCTGCACCCCATAGAAATCAGGATAGTTTCCAGATATCAGCACTAAATATTTCTTCTGTGTTCTGTGTAGTCTGGAAACATAACACCAAACACATTAAACCATTTTTCAGCATTGCTTACGTTGCGAATGTAACTCTTTCTAAAACCTGAACAGGTGTTAAGGCCAGCCAGTGGTCTGAAGAGGCGTCCATTGTGTTCAGAAATCATGTGGAGAAAAAAGCACTGGTAGCACAGGTGGAATCAGTGCAAGAGGCACAGCAGTCATGGGACCGTAAGCTCACAGTCTATCTGGTGGACACATCTCATGAGGACAGCGACATCTGGGTCCATGACATCATGGCTGAATTTACAGATGAGATAAACTGAGCGGTGTAATGGTTTCGGTAGTTCTGGATTTTTGGGTTCTGGATTCATGGTGCTTTTTGGGTTGGTAAGTAGAAGTTAGTATTGTTGCATTTCATTGCAGTGGAGTATAGAAGCATTAGGTTACATTTAAGGCACCTTTACAGCTGACTGAAGCATTAAAGTACTGATTTATCAAGTTAAAGTCATTTTTTTAATCATTGAAATAATTATATGTATAGAAGGTACAAGCAAAAAGTTACTGGGGCAGCAAGGTGGAGCAAGAGTTCCGATTACTGGGCTTAGATGCCTCTGTGTAGTCTTAGCATGTTCTCTCCTTGGTTGTGTTGGTTTTGTACTCTTCTGCATTAGGTAATCTGGTCTCTCTAAAGAGTCCCTGTGTGGGAGTATGTCTCTGTGTGTGTGTGCATGTAACCAGCAATGGATTGGAGCCCTGTGCTGCCACTTAGACCCCATGACCCTGAATTGTACTGAGCATGAATGAAAATGAATGAGTGAATAAACATTTAAGTATGATATTAAAGGCGGCAGTCATGGTCAGGTAATACATTCAGCCCTACGTATCCACTGGGAAATGGTTTTAGGATTTTGCACAGATAACATCATTTGTGAATACTAGAACAAGTATAATTCCTAATAAAATGTAAATACAGATATGCTTCGTTTAAAGTCCAACAGCCTTATACTTTAACAACCAACAATGAAATGATAAATTACGATAGGAAATCAAAAATATGTATTTTAACTGTGGAAATTGCAGCCATAAACAACTAGACGCCTCAAAAGCCAATTGTGCAGAGGTGGGAGTTAAAGAGATAAGAGGATTTAAAGAGCGCAACAGTACATTAATAGCTGTGATTAGAGATGCTGTGTAGAGGGTGGTGTTCCACTTGTGTTTTCAGCAGTATCTTTGATCATCTGCACACAGGTTTCATGTGAAAATAGCTGTAGCAGCATGGAAAGACTGTGACTAAGGTCATGTCCGGTCAATGCTGTTTGACAGAGCATAATGGGGTCTTTAAATGGGCATACCTGTAGTTATGCTGTTTTGTTGAAGGAATGAAGACAAGAGGAAAATGACACTTGAGGTGATGCTCAAAGTGTGAGTGTTTCAGATAGATCGGGGATCTTTGAAATTGAGAGCTGTATACCTACATATCACATCGTTCATTCGAGTTCAGCGCAAATGTTACATTGAAGTTTGTTTCGAAAAATATGTCTGTGGATACGGAGGGTTGACTGTGTTAAAAGCAGAAAATGCTGTGTAATGCAGGAGGCAGTGTGGGAAATGTCAGAGCAGGAGTACCTGTAATATCTCTAAAATCTCCCTAAACATTCTAAACACTGGTTTAATGGGACCGATTGACCGCATGGCTGTGTGTGTCGCTGTTCCTCTTTAAAGCTGTGGATTGTATCAAGTGTTAATATACACACTGCTCTAAAAATGAGGTATAT
>JAYJMA010032164.1:0-11650 GCA_036873895.1 Parotocinclus cabessadecuia | reverse complement strand
TCTTCAGAGGTAACTTACTGGAGGCGCGTGGTGTCCTAATAACTAAATGATGGAGGGAGTTCCTGCACTCTGATGGGACTGGGTTCTGCCGATGGAGGCCAGTAGAGCGATGCTGAGCTGGAGGAACATCTAAGCGTGTGGCGCTGGAACGGGTACCGGAACATAAGCACAAAGAGAAAAGAGAAAATGTATATTTTCATTTTAATATAACAATGAAATAAAATGCAGGCAGTCCTGGTCTTATTTACACCAACTGCCGAGGTGGCGCCCCCTGGCAAGAATGATGTCACATATCTTTATTTAACGTAACTAGGAAACGAACAAAAAAAAAAAAAAAACACCCACGGAGATAAACCTCAATATCAAACTTAAATTAATTACACCCCCTTAACCGTTTATCTAAGAAACTGTAATAGTTTCAAGCTCCATATTCCCTCTACTCTCTCCCCGCCTGTTGCCCAGCAGTGTGTCACTGCTAAATTCAGCTCGTCTCGCTCAGGTTCTCACCCGCTTTAATTAGCAAGCCTTCACGAGGCATTTTTAGGTCTGAATTTACACTCTGCTCTCAGCAACCTGGATGAGACGCCAAGCACTTTCCACTTCTTCTCACCGTCTCTCACGGGGTGGCACGTTTTGACGCAGCAAAACTGCTCAGAAGAAAATCTGAAAGGACTGCGGGGACGATTATAGCACGCTGCTTGCAGAAATATGACAAGATATACGCTAAGAAAAAGTGATAAATATACACAGCGCTATGTAAAACTATGTAAAAGGGACTGTGGTAGCCTAGCGGTTAAGGTACTGGACTATGGACCAGAAGGTCCAGGGTTCAAATCCCGCCACTGCCAAGCTGAGCAAGACCCTTAACCCACAATTGCTTGGATTGTAAGACTGTGTTAATTGTAAGTCGCTCTGGATAAGGGCGTCTGCTAAATGCTGTAAATGTAATGTAAATGTAAAAGGTATGGCCGCACTGTACTTCCTTCCAACAGCATACGGACAGAGTAGAGGACTGTACGATCATCCTTCAAGTTTCTGGTTTCTAATCTATTAAGTTAAAACTATATAAAGCAAAAGTCACCTGGTGAATTGGGCGTAAGTGCCACAGTCCTACACAACAGGGAGGCAGGAGGAGCTCGTCTTTAAGGACCTGTTTGAGACCCTGACGGAAAATGACGAGAAGTTGGGCCTCCTGCCATCCCGCCTCCGGCGCTAAGGTGCGGAACTCGACAACGTAGTCCGCCACCGGACGGTCGCCCTGGGTGATCTCCACCAGGCGGAGTCCCGCCTGGCTCCTACCCGCGGGATGGAGAAACGTCTCGCTGAGGACTTTGGAAAAGGTCTCCTCGGAGACACTAATCGAGCCCTTTTTGTTCCCATACCGCGATGGTCCATTGCAGGACCCTATCCGAAAAGAGGGAGACCATGTATGCCACCTTAGAGCGCTCGGACGAGGGTTGGAGCTAAAAAGTGAGCCCGCATTGTAGGAGGAACCCTCGGCACTTGCTGGGATCACCAGAAAAGCTCTCCAGCCGTGGCAAAGGGGTCTCCACCACCACCACGGTAACTTGGGCTTCGTAAGCCTCTTTATGGCTGCCCCCTGTAGGCGAATTGCCTCAGGGGCGTGGCGGGAACCCGCCGGGTCCTTTAATGGTCACATCGTTCTGTTACGTGATAGGAGGGAGGACCCAAGGATGCGGGAATGGGGATCGAACGGCGTTTAATAACAACGAGGGGCAAAATACAAAAAACGCAAAAAGGGTCGTCCGGAATGGGAATGGCTCCTACAGCTGACGTGTGCGCGAGCTGGCGGTGCTACACGCCGAAGTGCCAGAGGGCAGACGGGCGGCGAGCATGATAGGACTCCTAACACAATGTAGATGTTTTCAGATGGTGCATTACAGTGCAGTGGTTTCAGATTTCCACTGATTAAAAGCTGTAAATGGCACCAGTTTGGAAATGCCATGCGACATATTTTCATTCCAAACGTATGCAGTACAAGCCAGCACAACGTAGCTCTCTCACAGCCCTTGGAAGCATTTACGCGTAATTACATCCATTTGTCAATAATCACAGTCCCTCTCGTTCTTCATTAAGCACCGTGGAGTACGTTTCTTATTTGTTTTTAAGACCTCCAGCTTCTTCTAGCCCGTAATTGACGCTGTAACAAAAGCCCAGTGGAACTTTCATCTCATTGCAAAAAAAACTAATTAAGCAAAGAAAAGGATGATCTGTGCCTGAGAGTGAGAGAGAGAGTGAGAGAGAGAGAGAGTGAGAGAGAGAGAAACAGAAACATGGTCAATTTTCTCCAAAATTAAGTCAAGGTCAAATTTATTTCTATAGCACCTTTTACAATGGTGCATTTTTCCCAATGCTGCTCTAAATATGATCTTAAAAGGCCAATCCCAAATTGAGCAAACCTAGGGCAACAGTGGCAAGGAAAAACACCCTGAATGTAGAGTTAAGAAACCTTGGGAAGGAACCAAGACTCAAAAAGGGAGGATGGAGTCATTCCCAGTGCAGCATTAATAATCGCTGCCCAACCCTGTGATGATCTGGCATCCTGTCCAGGAGAGGCTTGAGCCTGCATCCTGTGTTCTCCGTCGATAGAAGATCAATGAAGCTTCAGTGGGGGAAAAAAATGACTTAAGTTGATTGAGCATGACCGCAGTGTGCGCTGGGAATTACTGATACTGACAGCTGTTCCTACATTGAACTGTTTTGTAAGCCACAAAGACTCAAATAGGCCTAATTACCAGAGATCGCAGATTTTTTTTAGCCCCCGTGGTAGGAAAGCAGACAAAGGCAGGACTTAGACGTGCAAATCCCTTGCAGTCTTTCTTTGAGGAACAATCCAGAAGTGCAATTAACCATTGTTCATTCTTTATTTATCGACCGATTACCTCAATGTTAACCATGAATCGCCCCTGTAGCACCCTTTTTTGTTTGGGTGTTTTCCAAGCCTTACAAGCCAATAAATGTTTATTAACACATTAAATGAAACGAACAAGCTACAACACGAACTATATACTGGGTTCATGCTGCCTGCAATCAATTAAAAGTCAAGTAAACATGGGCAACGTTGCGGTTTCTTTTTTTTTTTTTAATTTACAGTTTTCATACCGTCCCCAGCATTTTCTGATTTGGGGTTGTATAAGTGTCAGTAAGCGACCATGTATTAGTAATTCCCATTTTTCAATTCACCGCGGCGCTAAATCTTCACGGACTTTCCATCTCAAGTACGCAGTAATGGGTTTGGCTGTTGTTTCTTTGTTAATCTGTCTCAAAATCAAGGCCTCGAGTATCACAAGACTCAAACTGCATTATTTAAGCACAGAAGGAGAGAGGAGTTTGGCTGACCTCCATTTTTAGGTCTCCTTTTTTTGATCAGTCACTCTATCGGCCTCTCTGTCATTTCCCAAATGTGCCGCATCACAGAATGCGGCATGACAGCATCTTCTGGCTCAGTGTTTCCCCTAAAACACGTCAGCACATAGGCGTGCTGCGTGTCTTGGTGCCGAAACGATGTGGAGTATTTAGCGATCGAGTGATTGATTTTCAGGGTCGCAGCCTCTTATGTGCGACCAGCTGTAGGTGTGTATGTCGGAGCAGCTGTGTCTAGCAGCAGACGTAGGGATCCTGTCCTTATCCTACTAACCTGCTTTTCTCTTCAGGGGAAACCTACAGGCAGCACCACACCTCATCACTGACAATCTGACTGCAGCAGCTGCGGCAAGGGCACAAAGGAACAACGCAGCCACTAAACCTCATTAAGAACGATTCTCACTCAGCAGCGCTGGCTACTGCTGGCTTGAAACAATGCCCAGAAATAAAATTGGATCTCATCTACTGAGATATGGAAAACAGGAAAAGTAGGCTAATGGCAAGCTGCAAGCAAGCCGTTATGTAAGGCGTAGACGTAAAAAAAATAAATAAATAAATAAGATTTAAACAAGTGCAAAAGACATGCAATAAGAAAGCCTGATGTCTGTCACTTTCTACAGTGAGGAGCAACATATGGACTATTGATAAGCATCCCATCCACCCAGCGTCCTCCATTTAATCGGGGGGACACACAGGGTTGCCCACCCGGCGACACTGGGCTCTAGGGCAGGGACAGCCGTAGACACGGTGCCAGTCCGTCGTAGAGCTCACACACAGTCACACGCACATTCACGCACTGACGGCCACTTTAGAGACGCCAATTAACCCAGCACCCAGCATGTTTTTGGACTGTAGGAGGAAGCCGGAGTACCCGGAGTAAACCCACACACACACGCCGAGGACATGCAGACCCAAGCTGCTCCACCCTGGGATTGAACCCGGGACCAGCGGTGTTACCCCACCGAGCCCCCGTGCCGCCCAATAGATATACAGTAAGTAAATTAGTTAATGTTTCCAAATTGTACGATCAACATAACAATGAAAAGCTGACGATTATAACATTTCCTTGTGGGGTCATTTGGTCCTCACGATAATATAAAAAAAAAAAACCTTGCCCGTCTTGACCAATTTTTATCTCCCACTAGTGATAAAATGTTTTATGTATGTATTTACGAATTGTTTCATCAACATCATTCGAGTGAACCTTTATTAGCTTAATATAACAACACTAAATACATTTTATGAATTGATTAGTGCCTGGTATGTTCCTTTATGTACTATACTATATAAAATCTCTCCCCACCCGCCCACGGTCTACTGACAATTACGCCGCTAAACGCAAAGGACCAAACTCTGAGAATGCTCCCTTGAAAACACTCAGACAGTCCAAAACTCATATTATAGTACAACAAATACACTTCAAGAGCAACCACAAATGCACCTAATTCAACGGATTGGAAATTCACTTATTAGACGTAGGTTTTGCATGAAGGAAAAAAAGGCCAAGAACGTCCAAAACCCAGGCCACAGCCACGACCAGTTACTGAACTACAGTAAACCAAAGGTAACACTATAACGCTATATATTTACCCATGCACCGACATGCACTCAACAACTAAAACTGTTTAGCAAGACGAGGATTTTTCCCGAAACCGAAAATGAAATGCATGCACATTAAACACGTACAGTATACAGGTGTTCGGCAGTGAAGCCAAGATCACACTGCCAAAAAAAAGTCCAATGCAAATACGAACTGGGAACTAGCAAGCTACTGGTCCAGTTCTTGCAAACTTGTCACGTTTCTGATCAAGAAAAGAGATTCAGCAAACGCTGCATCAACAAGAGGCTGCTGTTACCTACGAAGCATGACCTTTTTGTGCTTATATAGACATTCAGTGCAGTGCTGAACAACCCAGAGGAACAGAAGCAATTCATCCTCCAGGGTGGGGCAGCACAGTGACGAAATTGGTGGGCACAGACGCCACAGAGCTCCCGAGGATCCGCGGTTTGATCCTGACTTTAAACCCTACCTTTGTGAAGGTGCATAATCACCCCATTTCCGCGCTGGTTTAACTCAAGTTTTCTCCCGCATTCTAAAGGCATGCCTTAGGTTTATTGGTCACTCTAAATTGCCGTAGTGCGAGTACGCTGCCCTGGTATCATTATAATGGTGCTCCATTATATAATGTATATGAAAAGCGGTCAAAAGTCTGAGACCTGGCATGAAATCTTTCTCTAATTCATGACCTATTTTTTCTAAGTTCAGATTAATCAGGCTGATTGAATGGCACTCTGTTAAATGCAGAGTCAGAACACCCGGTGAATAATCAGTCCCATCCTTTCAACATGGTCCAGTAATCCTAAACAAAGCAAAAAATCTCCAAGGACAAGGTCAGCTACTGCGCGTTTACAATGCATCTTCACCTACTGCTAATGAATCACCCTTTCAGATACCAAGGCATGACGTCATACGGAATGACCCAGTACTGATGGAATTATGAGAGATCTGAGCAATGGTACTGTGTCCCAAATAAGATAACACCTACTCCCTGAACAATGAGCCCTTAATGACAAACTCATCTCACAGTGTGCTCCCTCCTAATCTTATCAAACACTGCAAAGTGCACAAGCAGGGCAGAATATGGCGGAATGAGGCAACAGCGCCAAAGGAACACTAATGCACTGTGTTCAGTGAGAATGAGTAACCGGAGACACCGAGTCCTAACGTTATAGGACCAGGTGACAGTAAACGGCACGTTTATTCAAACAGATGGGACGCGAGCTACGATGCAGGAGTGACGAATACCCAGCGCCTTTAATTCTATTTCCGTCGTGGTGACGCACCGTCTGCAATAAAGTACTATTTATCGTTTTATTTCAAACAAACTGAAATTTTGCAAATCTCATTTTTGCCAAAAGAATTCGGTAGCATTGCAGCCATTGGAAATACTGCATTCTTGCACAGGATGACAGAAAAGAAATTCCAATAAACAAATAACTAGCACGACTTTTGTTCCTTGGTCCTTCTCATGAGTCCTTGTACAGAAATGTCGTCTACCAAACCCATCTGCAATGAGCTCTGTATTTTAGTATGCTAGACTAGCATGCTTTAGCTGAGAAGGAGTAGACAGGCTAATGAAAACATCAATTAGAGCTCATTCATATGTATTATGAGACTCCAACAGAGCTAAATCCACCAGAAGATTTGAGAGCTGCTCTAAAACCTTCTACAGGAGCAATACTACAGTTTTGCGTTCTCCTTAATATAGTCGTACCTCAGTTCTCAACCGCCTCGGAACTTGTCAAATTCCACATTGTCACATTCTGGCTGGGAAAAAAATGTATCTCTGTTCTCGTTGTTTACTCGTTGCTCTAAACCTAAACTTGTGTCAGCGAATCATTCCAGCCAATGATTCACGATTCATGATTCAGTGCTCATGCTTACATCTAGAGTACTATATCCCTAGGGCCAACATGTCCCCATGGGTCCTACAATGCTTAGGAATGACAGTCGACCCAAAAGCATATAGGAGCTGAATCGTCTTGCCATCACACTGAGCACTTCGAATTAGCTGTTAGCGCCCTGAGTTCACCGTTAGAGTAAGTGTTTTGCTTTTACTTTTTACTTTAAATGCCTTACCCGGTAAGTTAAATGGCATTTTCGACATTTTATTACAAAATAAGCTTTGTGTTAATGATTTTGGGCACCTGTAGGTTAATAGAAGTCTTAGTGCAAGTGTTACTGTGTACTAGATTCTGCTTTAATGCAGCATAGACTTTAGAAAACGTATCAGTTCATGATACATTTAGCTTATTATGGATCTGGAATGGATTCATCCAATTTACACGATTCATCAGGAATATCAGGAATATCAGGATCTAGGGAAAGATCAGGAAAGATATACAAAGTAAATGTAGATGGTAAACTCAATCATTTTCATTTTATTTACAACTCGATCAGATCAAGGTCAGATAAGCATTTTAACATGCATATCTAAAATTTAGGTCGTCTAATCCTAAACATCACCTCCCTAAGCGCCTATATCTTTAACATAAGGGCATCAAATAGATCAAATAAGGAGACACTTGGTGCAGGAATCATAATTTCAAAATTCAGAAGAGCACCTGGATTTCGGTTTGGCTGCAAGGAAACGCGTTTAAATATTAAGTATAAACGTATGCAAAGTTAAAATCTTTTTAGTGTACTATGTGCAAGATCCGTGCAAATGATCAAATCCTTGTCCAGAGAGACAGGTCCAGTCGCAAAGGTTGCGAGATACAGAGCTTTGTAGGCAGACACCAGCGTTTTAATGTGATGTGGGCAGCTACAGGGAGTCCGTGATGGGAACACAGCAGTGGGGTGACATGAGGGGAGCTTGGATGAATTGAAACCCAGACGGGTTGCTGCATTCTAAATTAGCTGCAAAAGTTTGTGGTAAGCATGAGAAGAATTACCAAGAGGGGCATTGCTGTAGTCCAGATAGACACGTCCCTAGAGACTGGACAGGCACAGAAAGGCTTCCCTGAAACCAAATAGTTAAATCCTCCTGATGTTGCAGAGGAGATCGCGGATCGGGTTGTCAGAACGAGTGAAAAGAAAGTTAAATGGCAAAGGCACTTACATGCTGCACTCCCGGAACATTTTGACTCTCCGGTTGTGTACACCATCACAGAAGCGATCTGCCAGTCATGTATTTCTGCTTGTCGAGCCTGCATTAAACCAGTTAACCGCGTTCAGGATGGATTCATTCGTTTCATCACTTCCTCAGCCACAGAAACATATCTCGGAACCACAATACCCTAGTAAAAATGTACTGGTATATGTACCGTACAGATATATGGCCTTAGCCGAACTGAACAATGCACTTTAAACACCAGAAGATGTTACCATTAATGCCTCATACTTAATAAGGGAAGAGTACAAAAATGTCATTAAACCCCGGAACAGCTGACCATGAACAACGTGTGAGCTCACAGTCGTACTCGTGGTCGAACTATAAAGGTTCCACTGCAAACTGAGACTTCACGGCACATTTATTCCTGAGAAAAAGAACCGTTTCTCCAGGTGGAAATATGCACGATTGATTCTTGCACTGGAATGTCCAAAAGGTTCCTCTAACGTGCTTACATGAGTTCAGTTGAACACCATTGCCAGCTAACGCTAACGCTAATGCTAATGCTAATGCACACTGGAAGGAGGGGGGCTTGTGCAGCTTCATACAGATCAACAGATGAAATCTAAGATTAGTTGCTATAGTGCTTTTGAGCACCAGTGTTTCGTTTGGCCTGTAAATAACATATGTGCCACGTCCTCTTGAAAAGGTTTGTTCTTTAATTCTCCCTGAAGGAACTGTTTGATTTTATACAGTGGCAACTGCAGGTTTCTCTCGGCTTCCTCCCACATTCCACAGGCACACATTAGGTCAAGGGGCATCTCGAAAGTGCACGCGTGTGAGCTGCCAGGACACTGGAATTTTGAGCAGTCTACAGAAACACATCTGAAATGTTTATTTGTCTGACATAGACAAACACGCCGGGGATTTTAATTCCCTCTGCAGCCACTCATTTCCCCCTCTGGTTTTTTGGAAACTTTTGCCACAGAGATCGAGCCACTCAAGAGCAGGACTCGGCACGTAGAGCTCTGCTAATGGAAACGGATAGTTCTCCGGGGGTGTGCACAAGTATCGATGCCCCTGGAATTGTGTCAACACGCCCGGCTTTCACGTTTTAATAGAATCCTAAGGCATGCAAAGTAAGGTAATTGTATGGAGTTGTGTGTCTAAGGGAGTGAATGGAAGTGTAGTGAGAAACGAGACAGAGAGAGAGAGAGAGAGAGAGAGAGAGAAAGGGGTTAGATCAACAACTGTTTTTGAACCCACAGCTAACAGGATCTGAAGCACCGTAAAACAGAGCCTGCACCACTCACTATTCATTCATAAACCCACGAGACTCTGAATATGCCTGAGATTTCAATAGCGCGAGTTAATGCTCTTTCAGCCATTTTGGATGAGACTGTAGAAGTGGAAGTAGAAAATGACACTCCTAGAGAGATTGCAAATAACGTGGAATAGAATAATAATAGTTTCGAATAACAGAGAGAGACATACATAATCATAATAAAGAACAGAAATGGTCTTGTTTTACATCCTGAAGCTGCCATGGTGTAAGTAGTTTATAATAATAATAATATAAGCACTATGTCAGCCCCGTCCTTTAAAGCCGCAGTCTGGCTTGTTTCCAGATTTGCCCCTGCCCTTGAGCATATGTTCCTTTAATGAGCCATTGCTCTTAATTCCTATTCTGGCCCGTCTGTCTCCCTCCAAAAATCAGAAGCGAGAATATTGGACGTTTAAGCTAACTTTCATGAACATGCATCATTATATGCTCACTGATTTATTCTCAACAAACAGTGTTATGTGATTTGAATAAACGCAGGTTCTTGTCAAGTTTGTGAATCTTTTAGTCAATTTCTGATGATGATCGTCCGGCTCCAAAGAGTTCAGACTCCAGAAATCCAGGTTTGCAGGTGTATTGACTCGTACGCTCCTTCAGGTCTACCAGCATTGCAGTGGCAGAAATCCCAGTCATCAGGATTCTTTATGGTTTACATGCTATCAGATACATTTCAGTCAAAGAAGTCTGTTTTTTTTTTTTGTCCACTGAGTATATGTGGAAATTGCCAATGCCAATGCGTCTCTCCAAGACTCATCTGACTGCCCAATTACGAGGTTCGATCCCACAGTGGAGTGGCCTGGCTCCTTTCTGTGCCTAGACTTCTCTGACCATTAGTAGTAAAAAGCTCACAGCATGCTAATGCTAATGAGAATAATGAAATCGAAAAAACTGCCCAAAGAACTCAGAGACAGAATTGTGGTAAGGTACAGATCTGGCTAAGGTTACAAAAAAATTCTGCAGCACTCAAGGTTCCTAAGAGCTCAGTGGGCTCCATAATCCTTATATGGAAGAAGTTTGGGACGACCAGAACTCTTCCTAGACCTGGCCGTCCAGCCAAACTGAGCAATCGTGGGAGAAGAACCTTGGTGAGAGAGATGAAGAAGAACCCAAAGATCACTGTGGCTGAGCTCCAGAGATGCAGTAGGGAGATGGGAGAAAGTTCCACAAAGTCACCTATCACTGCAGAAAAACTTGTTGCGTCATTCTCAACAAAAAGCTCAAAAGGGAGCTTCTACTAGGTATCTGACAGGGAAAACCTAATATTTAAATCGTCATCACTACGCGAAGTTTAAAATGCGCTTCTAAAGGAGGCACAAATAAGCTATAAACATCACTGCCATCTACTGGTTGGATATTATATTACAATAACAGTGGTCACAAGGCAGTTGTTAAAAGTTTTTGGACCCAAATTGTTGCGTGAATTCACTATAAAATGTAAAACAGACGATAATAAGAGATTGTAGAAGAGATTTCTTATACAGCGACATTTCATGACCTCCCTAAACGCTGGCTTATGTGAATTGCTGGTTTAATATCTTGCTGCTTTGTCATTTTCCTTAATACCAGATTTTTTATTTGTTGAAGAAACTCAGAATTCAGTTACGCTAAAGGCAGATATGTAAACGATTAAAGGTGTGGTCTGATGAGACACTGGGTCTTGCAGATAAACAGTAATGATAGTCATAACGATAATAACAATAATAAAAATAATAATAATAATAATAACAACAACAACAACAACAACAACAACAATAATAATAATAACAAGAATAACAACAACAATAATAATAATAATAATAATAATAATAATAAAAACAATAACAACAACAATAACAATTATTTTGAAAAAATAATTAATCTTATTAAAAACAATTCTAATAATTAATAATGATGATAATAATAATAATAAGCAACAACAACAAATAATTATTTTTAAAAATCAATATCATCAACAACAACATTATTCTTATTATTCTTATTCTATTCTTGTTATTATTAGTAGTAAAATAACAATAGTATTTATTCTTATTAAAAACAACACTAAAAATTAAAGACAATAATAATAATAATAATGGTAATGATATTAATAATAATAATAATAATAATAAACAATTTTGAAAGTGATTATTGTAACATTAATAATAATTAAAAACAGCAACAAAAATAACAACAACAATGCTAATTATTATTATTAATAATAATAATAATAATAATAATAATAATAATAATAATAAAATAATTAAAAAAACAATAATGACAATTATGGTGATGTTGATTATAATATCATCAACAACAACATTATTAATATTAT